>JAJOZX010010546.1:130000-133714 GCA_023014485.1 Bathynomus jamesi | reverse complement strand
TGTTTCAGACCAACAAAGACCCTAGGATCCACTCATGGCTGGTCTACCTAACTCTATGTCCTCCGTGGTGGTGGAGGGGACCTACAATTTTACGTGGGTTCCGAACCACAAGAACATAAGAAACTTATTTAAAAACTGCCGTAAATTGGCAACGACCAATTTTTACGAAACTAAATAATTATCAATTTAAAAATAATTAATTATCGGTTTTAAAACTAAAGATAGAATCTCTCGGTCCAGAGGAGCAAGTCATAATAGACTACTATCCACAAATATGTTACATTCTATATCTTTATAACGGACATGCAAATATATCAGATCCAAAGAATCCGGTCAATTTCATTACGGTATCCATCAAGTCACGGTCCATATCGATTGCGGACCAAGTCAAAATTTACAACCATATACATTATCAATTTAAAATAATTAATTATCGATTTAAAACTAAAGATAGAATCTCTCGATCCAGAGGATCAAATCATAATAGACTACTATCTACAAATATGTTACACTCTATATCTATTATATAACGGACATGCAAATATATCAGATCCAAAGAATCCAGTCAATTTCATTATGGTATCCATTAAGTCACGGTTCATATCGATTGCGGACCAAGTCAAATTTACAACCATATACATTACAATATATACACTTACGAGGAAAAGTGTAGGTGTGGCTGTAAAGACTGTACAGTAATGTAGAAATGTGTGTGCACCCATTATGGGTCTCCCATTTAAAGGTGTTTGTGGGCAAGTGAAGATCATGAGTTTTTCAATACCTCACAGTACTATGGGGGGCACCGCTCGGCAGAGGAATCTCTTTAAATGGGGTGTGTAAGGACAGAGAGTATCCCCTAACCCAAGACGCTGCCTCCCTATATCCCACAACACTTGTGTTGAGCTGTGGGATCTATCCCCACAAAGCCTTAATTTTACTACCTTAAACTATACCCTTTCTATCAACATGCGCGTCCAATCGATTCTTAAACATGTTTATAGACGTGCTACTAATTACTTCTACCGGCAAACTATTCCAGCTATTTACTATTCTATGCGTAAAAAAGTTTTTTCGCAACTGCTCTCTCGAACCTTCTACTTGTCAACTTACACCCGTTATTTCTAGTCCTATTATATTGAGATATTTCGAAAAAGCTATCTCTATCTACGTTATCAAACCCATTCATAATTTTGAAAACCTGGATTAGATCACCCCTTAACCTCCTAGTCTCGAGTGTAGTCAATTTTAACTCTTTAAGCCTATCCTCGTACGACTTTGACCTAAGAGACGGAATCATCTTAGTTGCTCGTCTTTGAACTCTTTCGATTTTGTCTATATCTTTGCGCATATGCGATTCCAAATTGGACCGCGTACTCCAAATGAGGTCTAACTAATGATTTATAAAGAGGAACTATAATATCGCGCGATTTGTACTCAAAATTTCGAGCTATAAAACCTAACACTTTGTTCGCCTTATTGACCGCCGCTGTACTTTGTTTCGCTACTTTTAAATCACCAGTGACTATAACTCCTAAATCTTTTTCCTGCTCTACGCTTGTTAAATCTTTCCCTGACATACTATACGCAAAATTACCATTACGCGAACCTATATGCATAATTTTGCACTTATCCACGTTAAATCTCATTTGCCATGTGACTGACCAATCACGATTTTATTCAGATCTTCCTGAATTTTACCTCTATCTTCGTCACTAATCGCCCTACCACCCAGCTTCGTGTCATCCGCAAACTTTGAAACTGTACTGACTAGGCCGACATCTAAATCGTTAATATATATAAGAAAAAGCAAGGGGCCCAATACAGAACCCTGAGGAACGCCACTCGCTACATTAGCCCAACACGACTCCGCTCCATCAACGACCACCCTCTGTTTCCTACCTCGCAACCATTCTTCTAGCCAATTTATTACTACACCCCTGATTCCATGAGCCTTAGTTTTTTCAATCAGTCTTTTGTGCGGCACGGTGTCAAACGCTTTTTGAAAATCTAAATACACTACATCAACCGCCCGATGTCTATCGTAAACGTTAACGACGCTTTGGAAAAATTCTAAAAGATTAGTTAAGCAAGATTTGTTTCGCCTAAAACCGTGCTGCGTATTTCGGACCAGATTATGCACTTCTAAGTGTTCGACTATACGATCCCTAATTATTGATTCCAGTAGCTTACCTACAACAGACGTTAAACTGATAGGCCTATAATTTCCCGCCGCACCTTTATCGCCTTTCTTAAAGATAGGTGTTACGTTTTGCTAACTTGAAATTATCTGGTACGCACCCCTCAGAAATAGACGCATTAAAAATCTTGTTGTTAGCGGCACAACAATGCTATCTTTTAATTCTTTTAATTGTATGGGATATATGGAATCCGGACCCGGTGATTTACGCGTTTTCATTTTATCAATATAGCGCATTACTTCCCTTCACTAACGACAATATTATCCAAAATATTACCATTATCAAAAGGTATTATGTCTATGACCGTAGGGATATTCGTTACATCTTCTATAGTAAAAACTGACGTAAAAAATTCGTTTAGCAAGGTAGCCATTTCCTTGTTTTCAGAGACGATCCCATTTCCATTTTTTAATGGACCTAAGACACTTTTTACTGGATTTCTATTATTGACGTATTGAAAGAATCGCTTGGGATTTTCTTTACCGTCACGAGCTATGGAGATTTCAAATTCGCGTTTTGACATTTTTATTACACTTTTAGCTTCACGCCTTAGAGATATGTAGTTGTTTCGTAACAACAGATTATCTTTATCGCACTTGTATAGCCTATAAGCCCTCTCTCTACTCTTATAATATCTCCTACTCTAGAAGTAAACCACAAGGGCTTGTTGTTTACTTTCGCACGCTTAATTTTGTACGGTACACATTCCTCATTTATAGTCCTAAATACCTTTACGAACGATTCCCACATTAGTTTTGCGTTGGAGTTCCCCATTACGTTTTCCCAATTGACGTGTGAAAATTATTTGGAAATTTACTAAAGTCTGCGTGCTGGAAGCTAGGAATTTTAGTAGAGTTAGTTGGTTTCGAGTGACTTACTGAGAGGACAAACTCTACCATATTGTGATCGCTATTGCTCAACGGTTCTATTACTTGAAGATCAGTAATTAGCCTATCATCCGTAGTTTTACTAAATCTAAAATACTGTCCAACCTCGTAGGTTCCCCAACCTTTTGAATAAGAAAGCTATCCTCGAGAAAATTAACTAAACGATTACCTTCCGCGTCTCCCTGCATTGTATCGTAATTCACGTTGGCGCAATTAAAGTCACCCATAACTAAAGCCTGCTCACTACCGATTATTCTCTTTAGTTCACGATATAACGCTTCGTCCGTAGCAGCTGTTTGATTTGGGGGCCTATATATAACCGCAACAAGAAGTTTGAAATCGTTGAATTTAAGTTCTGCTATAGTCGAATCTATCGGTTCTGGAATTGAGTGCTTTACTTCTATAACGTTCGCAATATTATCTTTGATATACAACATAACACCGCCTCCTCGCCTAACTATTCTGTTTTTAACAAAGTCTATAACCTTTAATTTGATACTCCCCTACAAAGTCACGTGTTTCAGTGCTAAGCCACGATTCATTTATCGCAATTAAATCATAGTCTTTACAAGCAATTAAAGAAAAAAAATTCGTTTATTTTATTTCGTAGGCTACGAGCATTTAAGGAT
>JAJOZX010010546.1:15000-122500 GCA_023014485.1 Bathynomus jamesi | reverse complement strand
TTAATAATATATATATATATATATATATATATATATATATATGGGTGTGTTGTGTGTGTGTGTGTGTTTCAAGCCTTACTTGAAATGAAAAACAAAAATGGTTTGGCAGACCAATTTTCATAAAGATTTGGACAATCTGACTTAACCTAACTTTGTCTCCACTTAACCTAACCTTCATGAGTTGAGGCGAGTTAAGATTTGTAAAATTTATTTATTTTCAGATATATAAGAATTTGTTGAAAAGAGAAATATAGGGTGTCCATAAATGATTACCCTGATTAAAGCATGCTATAATTTTTAAATAAACACTCGTATTCAAACACAGTTTTAATCATAAGTAGATAAACATACAAAGTTTTGATACATAGTTAATGAACTTAATAAGCTTCCACATGTGCACCCCTAGTGGCACGTAAACTGTCTAAACGGTATTCACACTCACGCCACACATTTTCCAACATTTGTGGGTTAACTGTTGCAATTGCATCCGTAATGCGTTCTCGCAATGTCCTGATATCTGGAACAACTGTTGCATAAACCAAATCTTTAACATGACCCCAGAGAAAGAAATCCAGCGGGGTAATGTCTGGTGATCTTGGGGGCCATGGGATTGGCCCGTCCCTGCCAATCCATCGATTTGGAAATGTTGCGTCGAGAGTTTCACGAACAACATGCGCCCAATGAGGGGGTGCCCCATCTTGTTGGAAGATGACAGTTGGCTGCCTGTCCGGCAGCTGGGGGATGGCGTAATTGGTGAGCATATCCAGGTACACAGTTGCGGAAACAGTGTTCTCAGCGAAGAAGAAAGGACCAATTATCTGGTCGTGCATTAGTCCACACCAGACATTGATCTTCGGACTGCCCCGAATATGCTCCCTTACGGCACGTGGGTTTTCCGATCCCCAAATACGCACATTGTGTCTGTTGACTCTACCACTGAACAGCTACTACAGCGCTCCTGGCGGCGAATGCGGTAGACGAAACACACCAGCACAGAAACTCTATGCGTGTACGAGATCACCTGTAAAAAGAAAATGGATGTAAGATTCGTCATTAAAACATGAGAGCATACTGTTTTCAGGGTAAACATTTATGGACACCCTGTAGTTTAAAAAAATGTTTATGAGTTTATATGAATAATATACATAACCCCCACCCCTCGAAATTTAAAAAAAAAGAATGTAAACGGTTGGACAGTTTCAGAGTTATCTTACACACACACACACCACGTGACCAAAGACAATACCTCCGCGCAGGACGATGTGGTAAATATGACAAAACTTTCCAAGAGGCGTAAAAGTGCAAATAAAAATAGAAGTATATAAGATAAAAAAGTAAAATAGTTAATTGTCATGCGAGAAAAGCGTCTATTATGAAGTCACCATTGTTTATTCTCTGAAAGTCATGTTAAGGTAAACAAAAGACACGAATTAGTGTAGTTTTATTTTATATTATATACAGGGTGCACAGAAAATAATGTCGGGGTTTTAAGGCTAGGTCGCTTAAAACCCCGATATTATTTTCTGAATACCATAAGGTAGTAAAATTAAGGCTTTGTGGTTCGGAACCCACGTAAAATTGTAGGTCCTCTCCGCCACCACGAAGGACATACGCAATACACAATTACGAACACAGTTAGGTAGTCCAACCATGAGTAGATCCTAGGGTCTTCGTTGGTCTGGAACATTATAACATTTATACGAAAGTGCTACCACCAAGATTTGAACTCACCCAGCACCTATTCAGTAGAAGACGAGATTACTACCACCACGCTACGACAAAGTAAAAGTTAATACAACCTGGTACATATTTCAACACCTGATGGAACGCAACGCCTTCACGTTCAGAGGTGTTTTTCGTATTAACTATCCTACGTTCCAGGCAATGGCAGCATTTCATTCAAATTTTAGTGTAACAATGGGGACCGTAGATACAATATCCTCCATGAACACGCATAATTTTGCACAAAAAAAAAAAAAAAAAATATATATATAAAATCGCTAAGTGTGAGGAATATCATTTCACACCTTCATTCTTATTGAGTGTGGTAGTTAACGCTGAATTTGCCGCAGCATAAAACGCAATATGAACATCCGTAAAACATGACGTGCACTGGACGATTATTGCGAAGGACGTATTGCATTTGTATATTTTGTATTTATGTTTATTAGTTTATTATATATCTTATTTACTTAGATATTTTTGCACTTTACACGCATCCACACACACACAAAAATATATATATATATATATATATATATATATATATATATATATATATATATATATATATATATATATATATGACCCTAAGCGACAGCAAACCAATTTATTTTTACAAACATTTCGGAAAACACTCAGCCTTCAATGCTATAAAAAAACCATTTACTGTTCCCTAAGAACAAGTTTGTGTGTGTGTGTGTGTGTGTCATATATATATATATATATATATATATATATATATATACACACATTATAACTGCAAACACGCAGTATAATTAACGTAAAGAACGACGCTTTGTATAGGAGACTTAACCGCGCAAGATGAGAGCGAAAGAACGAAACAATTGAAAAAATGAGGTACCCACCCGGGAATCGAACCCGGGATCTTCCGATTGCCGGTCAGACATGCTAACCACTACACCATAGGCCTCACCCAAACAAATGCTCGTAATTCCTCTACATAGCGCAGAAACCAATGCCCCAAAGGGGATAAGTCTCCTATACAAAGCATCGTTCTTTACGTTAATTATACTGCGTGTTTGCAGTTATAATGTATAAATGTTACGGCATGCGGGAGGTGCCCCTTTGGGGCATTGGTTTCTGCGCTATGTAGAGGAATTACGAGCATTTGTTTGGGTGAGGCCTATGGTGTAGTGGTTAGCATGTCTGACCGGCAATCGGAAGATCCCGGGTTCGATTCCCGGGTGGGTACCTCATTTTTTCAATTGTTTCGTTCTTTCGCTCTCATCTTGCGCGGATAAGTCTCCTATACAAAGCGTCGTTCTTTACGTTGATATATATATATATATATATATATATATATATATATATATATATATCTTTTGTTTTTCACACAAATAATGTTCTCCACAATTTTAATGAGCTATATTTTATAATGTAGAAGAATAGAAACAATGTAATATGTTTTACGATGAAGCAGAATACCTGAAGTTTTATGCAAGTTTAATTAATAGTAAACTTCTACATGTGCCCCGTTGGTGGATCTGCAAACATCTAATCGATACTTGATTTCAGCAGTCACGATACGTCTCGTTCAGAACAGCACGCAGAATGCTAATGTAATGTGGGGATACTCCATCTTACTGAAATTAAGATTATGTCCAATTCTTCCCGCTTGTGTGAAACGTCGCCTCATCGGTAAAAAAATATGCAATTTAGACAATTTTAGTCTTCACCTACGTTTTGCAACACGGAAGCAGCAAACCCCACCAGCTTCGGCCGATCGTCAAGTTTAATTTCTTGCCCAAGTTAGAGTTTATAAGCGTGTAGACGAAGGCGTTTATGTGGGACTCTGTGAACCGTTGATTTAGGAATGGCCAGTTTGCGACTACATTGTGGAATCGACGTTTTGGAGGCTAAGCCCGAGAAATGATTGTCTTGCGCGTTCAACACATTCATCTGACGTGCATGATCTACCTGATGATTTATTTGGCAAGACACATCCTATTTCATTGAACTGTTTATGCCACTTTGCGAGTGTTTTAGCAATTCGAGGTTCCATCCAGTACATACCGAAAATTACGTACATTACATACATTATCAAAAAATCTCATTTCCCAACGATTTGGGGGGGGGGGGGAGAAGGTACAAACCATCCGGACCTAAAGTACAGAAGGGAATAAACAGGAGAAAAAGCAGAAGTAAAACGTACACGTCCATGCACACAGGCGACCTGGTGGACCAGCCCCTCCCACCATCGCAGACTTCCACACCTGTGGCACTTCATATGCCATGCGTGTTGGTCATTTCCAGGCCTTGGCAAAAATAAGAGGGAGTGTCTCGAACTTGCATACCTCTAACAAATCTTCATTCCAACCTACTGTACTTGCAGCCACTTTTCGTGCATCACCTAGATCAAGTCCAAACTTCCTCATTCTTCATTCACCATGTCCATCCATCTTCTCGGCCTTCTCCTTCTACCTTCGCAAACACTCTCATACACTCTTTACAACTCTGTTATCTTCCGTTCTTTCAACATGTCTAAACCACCTTAACACATTTTCCTCAATTTTCACTTCCATTAACTTCTGGATATCAGTAATAACGTTTAATTGTAGTTTCGCTTGTACGGCCACCATGATACTTATTATCGTGCGTCTTACTGTCCCACATACGCGTCAGAGTCGAGATTCATGCACGTAAAAAGCATTAAAACTTAATGTACTGTGCTTTATTTTAAAATATACCGCATTATTTTCTCTCTTCTGCGCCATAAAATATAGCTTGTTAAAATCACAGAAAACATTTGTGAATGTATATACAGGGTGTTTCACAACCGGTCTGCCATACTTTTGGGGGGTGATATAGAGTAAAAAAGTTAATACAACATCGATGCTATTTCCAACCGTTGTGGAGCTACGGACGTTTTAAGGTGCACAGAAAAAATAAATGAGAGTATTAATCTGATGTATTTATTGCTACATTTTAGGAGATACACCTTATAAATGTTCAAAATGTCCGCCTCGTTTTCAATGCACAGCCTCGTTCGTTCCAAACAAGAGTCCACTGCCTATTGAATCATTTCGGGGTGTTCTCGTTTGTACTTTGGTCTTGTAGACCATCTCTTTCATAAGGCCACATAAAGAGAAATCTAACGGGATCAGGTCCCGAGACCTTGGGGGCCACGATATTGGACCAGCACGACCAATCCAACGATTCCCGTACCGCTGATTCAAGTAATCCGTACCATGACGACCAAAATGTGGTGGCGCCCCATCGTGCTGAAAGAACATCCTGCGCCTTGTCTCCAAGGGCACGTCCTCCATCAAAAGCGGCAATTCGTTCGTCAGGAAGTTGAGATAAATATCAGCAGTTAAATCGTTGTTCCAAAACGAACGGTTCATTCAGCTGATCTCCAATTACACCGCACCAAACATTCACCGAGAATCAATGTTGAAAGTTTCCTTCAACGATACCGTGGCGATTATCAGCGGACCACAAGTGGAAATTTCGTCTATTGTTAATTCCATCCCGAATGAATATCACTAAACAGTATGCGATTAAGAATTTGGTGATGCATAACCATCCACTAGCAAAATTGAACACGTTTATCGTAATCATCCAGTTGAAAAGCTTGCACACGTTGTAAATGATAGGGATACAAACCCTCATCATGTATGGTTCGCCATACACGCGATGCAGATTCACCGACTCGTCTAGAAATCCTTCGAACACTGGTGGTTGGGCTGCGTTGTACTAGGTCCAGTATGCGCTCCTCCACAGCAACGGGCCGTCGTGCTACATGTTCTTGGTTACGTGGAACAATTGTCCCCGTTTCCCTTAATCTCTGGCGTGTGTCACTAAACACTTGCCTGTTCGATATTCAGCGGTTCGGAAAACGTCTTCGATATTCCTCAACTGCCGCTCTGCTGTTACCATCACAGAATATCCATAAATGAAATGGATATCAGCGTATTCAACGGGTGTGAACTGTTGATTCATTTTGATTGTTCACTTTAGCGCAACACAGTGTCTCGTACCACAGATCAGAATCAACTGAAAGGAAAAAACTGAGGATTAGTAGTGGTAACTTCGCTAACCGAAACTACCACCAGTGCTGCCATCTATCGAATTACGCACAAGTAGGGATTTGTTGTTTGTACATCTTAAAACGTCCGTAGCTCCGCAACGGTTGGAAATAGCACCTATGTTGTATTAATTTTTTTACTCGATATCACCCTCCCGCCAAATTATGGCAGACTAGTTGTGAAACACCCTGTATATATATGTATATATATTTATTTGGTCTGGGTAGTAGTTGAATGGGAGATCGTCCTCCGCGTCCAGATTATGTAGCGACCCGTGGTTCGGATCCCACATAAATCTGTGGGTCCTCTCCGTTATACGTAACGATGTATTTTTAACATCTTTCTCAACATCTCAGGACGATCTCCCATCCAACTACTCTCCAGATTCAATGTCGCTTAATTTCGCTGATCGACGGGAAGTGGTGTTACAACATTGGCTACGACGTAGTCCTTACGTTAGGCTAGGTTGTTTAGGATAACGTAAGGTTAGGTTAGTTAGGTTTGGTTAGGTCAACAAAATTAAGTTAGGTTAGTTAGGGTGGTGTGAATGAGGTGAAATTTCGTATATACTAACTTTTTCACTCACTTTATCCTGTTTATCTGGTTTCAAGAAACTGTTAAGATGTTAAATTCACCCTCGAGTTTGTCTTTTGTGGGTATTACTTTCTTTGAGAGCTTTTCACAATGATTTAGAAAGGTCATTCGTATAATTTTCTAGAAATGTAAACTTTTTATAGAAAACGGGAATCTTCCATTTTAGATCCTGTGGCAAATTTGCTCTGTTAGTTAAAAGGCTATGTAGTATTAATAATGACAGTTCTAGAAGAACCAGCCCCGTGTGCAAAGGGTATTGGGTTGCATTCAGCGTGTCTATTCACTACAGATGAATTCTTTAAATACTGTTACTGATAAACATTTGTGATGCTGCGCATCTTTGTGATAATAACGCAACAAGGATCTCGATAAAGCAAATTTAGGGCTCTACCCTTTCTCATAATCAAATCTACAGATGTTGTTTACAGATTTGATACACGTAGACAAATGTATATTTTTTAAACTTCAATTAAAGAGAATTTGAAATTCTTTTTCGCATATATTTGCTGTAACACGTAAATTGTGACACTGCATTATTGCGTTCCTGTTGTGTCTCCGAGAGAATTAATAATGATAATATGACCTACACTACATACTTAAATGCTCGAAGGTGCTGCCTAGAATTTTCAAGAAATTTTTCCTGCAGAATATGAATTTATAGTTTAGCTACGAGAGTTTACTGGACAAACAGTAAACATTTTAACAACATTAAACGCTAATAATATTTTAATACAAAAATATAGCCCTTTATCAAATTACTTATCTTTGTATTATAACCGAACATCCTACTTTCACCTCACTGAGTGAAACAGTTAACATCCGTCAGTATATAAAGGCGATAATCTTAGCTTTACCTACACAACATTACCGAACAAACTTTAAAACAATACTAGTTTGAAAGTTCAGTGGTTGTAGTACCAGACCCTCAATACGTCCAGTATATAAAATGGTACATCAACTGCACGCTGTGAAACACAACACACTACTGCTTACGTCTAAAAAAGCAACTGTAAATTGTTGACTTACTTTGAAACAGAAATACAGAAACTGGTTAGTAGAGAGAGAACTTTTAAAATTGAACTGATGAAAGAATCAAGTACTAGGTAAACGAAAAAAAAAAATATATATATATATACATACACACACACACAAGGTGAGTCACGACGAAATGTCATAACTTCGGAAGGTCATTCCCAGCCAAAAACTTCATATGAACATAGGTCCGATTCTTGACGGTTATGGAGCTATGGATGTTTGAATTTCAAGCATGCGCATGCGTGACCTTGAACTGAATTGGCAGTTACTTACCGAACCGAACTAACTACGCAATAGTGTGTTCTGTTTCACAGTGTACAATTGATGTTTTGTGCGTTCAGTATGCCGTTTACGTTTTCAAATGTCGAATATGCCAGTATGGTGTATGTTTACGGATTTTGCGATGGAAATACTACTGTTGCTGTCGCTGAATAGCAGCGACGTTTTCCAAATCGAAGAATTTCGGAGATTGCGAGTGAGCGGTTCATTTCCTAGCGTTACTGTTTTATCTGAGCGTCCAGTAGAACAAGATGTGGCTGAACAAGAAAACGTTATTCAGATGGTACGGCGGAGTCCCCATGTTAGTACGCGAAGGATTTCCACACGTCTTAGAGTTCCTCAAACGAGAGTATGTGGAACGTTACACGAAAAAGTCATGTATCCATACCACATACAGCACGTTCAGCACCTCCAACCTGGGGATCGTGCCCAACGGCTAGAATTTTGTAATTGGCTCAATGCCGATCGACAATTGCATCGACACATCTTGTTCTGTGATGAGGTTCAATTTACCCGCGACGGTGTCAACAATACTCGCAATTCACATGTGTGGTCAGAAATGAATTCTCATGCCATTGTGGAAAGTAATTTTCAACATCGGTTAAGTGTAAATGTGTGGCGTGGTATTCTCTACGGTCAGCTGATTGGTCCGTTTACCTTCGAAGGTGGTCTTACAGTTACAGGTAACATTTATCTACGATTTCTGCAAGACGAACTGCCGCCACTGTTGGAAGATGTACCTTTGGCAACACGAATGCGTATGTACTTCCAACAAGACGGAGCTCCTCCCCATTTTAGCGGTGCAGTGAGAACCCATCTCGATGATCGCTCCCCTGGCCACCCAGGTCTCCGGACCTAACCCCTCTAGATTTTTATCTGTGGGGGCGTATGAAAGAGCTGGTGTACCAGAGAAAAGTAGAAACACGAGATGCATTGCTCCGTCGCATTTTGGATGCTGCTGCCCCATAAAGGACACTCGTAATGAACTTATGCGAGCTACACGCGCGATTCAAAGACGAGCAGCGGTGTGTATTGAGGTCTAGGGTAGTCATTTTGAAGTTAGTGTAAATTCATGAATAAAAGCTTTAGCAGCTATTTGTTCGCTTATTCTTATTTTTAAACATTCAAACATCCATAGCTCCATAACCGTTAAGAATCAGACTTATGTTCATATGAAATTTTTGATGGGGAATGACCTCAGCTATAAGCTCCCGAAGTTATGAAATTTCGTCGTGACTCACCTTGTGTGTATTATATTATATATATTTTTATATATATATATATGAGAGAGAGAGAGAGTGTGTTACAAGGAAAAGAAGTACCTCAAAAGGCCTTGCGGCACATACCAAGGGGGTACCAATGGCAACGGGTGCCACGGAAAATTTTCTTTACACTGAAATAGTGTGCAAGATTTGGTCTAACCTTTTCTTGAAATGATCCACAGAGGAACTGTTCACAACTTCTGAAGGTAACCTGTTCCACGTGTCACAGATCTTATACGTAAAGTAATTCCCACAAACACTATTCATAAACCGTTGCAAATCCAACTTCCAACCATTGTTGCGAGTTAGGTTATCATTTAAATTAAACATGCTTCTAAAATCGACATCGTTGAATTCGCGTAAGAGCTTCAAAACCTCGATGAGTTGACCGCGCAGCCTCCGAGTTTCTAGCGAAAAGCGTAAGAGTCGATTGTAGCCCATATGCCTAACGGAAGGGATTAACTTTGTGGCCCGCGCCTGCACTCGCTCCAGCCTCTCAATATCTTTCCTAAGGGTGGGCGACCAGAACTGCACAGCATACTCCGGGTGCGACCGAACAAGGGAATTGTACAGAGAGAGCACAATCTCCTTGTTCCGAAACTGAAATTTCCTCCTGATATAACCCAACAGTTTCTGGGCTTTCTTTTCCACCTCTACGCACTGTTTGGTAAACTTAAAGTCGCTGCTAATTAGCACACCCAAGTCCTTTTCCAAATCAGTCGCCTCGATATTACTCCCCAACATCGAATAGTCCGACTTGGGATTGGCGTAGCCAATGTGCATCACCTTGCATTTACCCAAGTTAAACGGCATTTGCCATTTTTCGGACCACTCTCCTATCCTACCTATGTCCGCACGCAGTTGCTCAATCGCTTCGGGCGTCCCAACATTGGCCCCAAGCTTGGTGTCATCAGCGAATTTGGCGATACGACTGACGATGCCACCGTCTATATCATTTATATAAATGATAAACAACAGTGGCCCCAAAACGGAACCCTGAGGAACCCCACTAGTGACCGAGGCCCAACCCGAACTAACTCCTTTAATTACAACCCTCTGCCGCCTATTCTCAGCCAGTTTTCAATCCACCTACCTATTTCCCCACCGATACCCAGCGCGCGCACTTTCGCCATTAGCCGGCGGTGAGGTACCTTATCAAAGGCTTTCTGAAAGTCGAGATAAAGTATATCAATCGCCCTACTCTTATCATACTCACTCAACATGACGTGGAAAAACTCGAGCAAGTTGGTGAGACACGACCTATGCCGTCTAAACCCATGTTGGGAGTCCCCAAGCAGCTTGTAGGAATCCAAATGGTCAACGATCCTATCGCTATTATCCTCTAATAATTTACCTACAACTGAAGTGAGACTAATGGGACGATAGTTCCCTGGACTTTCGTGATCCCCTTTCTTAAAGATAGGGGTCACGTTGGCTTCCCTCCAGTCACCAGGCACCTGGCCCGTCTCCAACGATTTGTTGAAGACTGTAGCCAGTGGGGAGCCACCTGGTCGCGCACTTCCGCAACACTGGGGAGAAACTGGTCTGGCCCAGGAGCCTTAAACGCGCTCAGTTTGTCTATTCTATCGGCAACGACTGTCGCGGTACATCGAACACTATCCAGGCCAGCACCTTCGTGCCTCACGCCTGGCTCGGGGATGACGCGGGTCCTCCCTGGTGAACACTCCCGCAAAGTACTCATTAAGCACATTAGCGATGTCCGCGTCGGAGGTCCGCAGAACGCCGCTTCCGTCCTTTAAGGACCTATCATGCTTCTAATGGGCTTTCTACTATTAACATAACTGAAGAACTCCTTAGGGTTCCCCTTGCAGAGGCTTGCCACCCGTAGTTCTTCGTTACGTTTCGCTAGCCTAACCTTCGCCTTCACTTCCCTACACAGGCGGACATACGCTTCAGTGTTCTCATGGGAACGATTGGCCTTCGCCCTCCTATACGCTACTTTCCTATTTCGGATAGCCGAAGAGAGAGAGAGAGAGAGAGAGAGAGAGAGAGAGTTACAAGGAGTTACAAGGAAAAGAAGTACCTCAAAAGGCCTTGCGGCCCATACCGAGGAGGTACCAATGGCAACGGGTGCCAGGGAAAATTTTCTACACACTCAAATAGTGTGCAAGATTTGGTCTAACCTTTTCTTGAACTGATCCACAGAGGAACTGTTCACAACTTCCGAAGGTAACCTGTTCCATGTGTCACAGATCTTATACGTAAAGTAATTCCCACACACACTAGTCCTAAACCGTTTCAAATCCAACTTCCAACCATTGTTGCGAGTTGGGTTATCATTTAAACTAAACATACTTCTAAAATCGACATCGTTGAACCCGCGTAAGAGCTTGAAAACCTCGATCAGTTGACCGCGCAGCCTCCGAGTTTCAAGCGAAAACAAGTTCAGGGCGCGTAACCGTCGATTGTAGCCCATATGCCTAACGGAAGGGATTAACTTTGTGGCCCTCGCCTGCACTCGCTCCAGCCTCTCAATATCTTTCCTGAGGGTGGGCGACCAGAACTGCACAGCATACTCCAGGTGCGGCCGAACAAGGGAATTGTACAGTGAGAGCACAATCTCCTTGTTCCGAAACTGAAATTGCCTCCTGATATAACCCAATAGTTTCTGGGCTTTCTTTTCCACCTCTACACACTGTTTCGTAAACTTAAGGTCGCTGCTAATTAGCACACCCAAGTCCTTTTCTAAATCAGTCACCTCGATATTACTACCCAACATCGAGTAGTCCGACTTGGGATTGGCGTAGCCAATGTGCATCACTTTGCATTTACCCAAGTTAAACGGCATTTGCCATTTTTCGGACCACTCTCCTATCCTACCTAGGTCCGCACGCAGTTCCTCGATCGCTTCGGGCGTCCCAACATTGGCCCCAAGCTTGGTGTCATCAGCGAATTTGGCGATCCGACTGACGATGCCACCGTCGATATCATTTATGTAAATGATAAACAACAGTGGCCCCAAAACGGAACCCTGAGGAACCCCACTAGTGACCGAGGCCCAACCCGAACTAGCCCCTTTAATTACCACCCTCTGCCGCCTATTCCTCAGCCAGTTTTCAATCCACCTACCTATTTCCCCACCGATACCCAGCGCGCGCACTTTCGCCATTAGCCGGCGGTGAGGTACCTTATCAAAGGCTTTCTGAAAGTCGAGATAAAGTATATCAATCGCCCTACTCTTATCGTACTCACTCAACATGACGTGGAAAAACTCGAGCAAGTTGGTGAGACACGACCTATGCCGTCTAAACCCATGTTGGGAGTCCCCAAGCAGCTTGTAGGAATCCAAATGGTCAACGATCCTATCAGCTATTATCCCTTCTAATAATTTACCTACAACTGAAGTGAGACTAATGGGACGATAGTTCCCTGGACTTTCGTGATCCCCTTTCTTAAAGATAGGGGTCACGTTGGCTTCCCTCCAGTCACCAGGCACCTGGCCCATCTCCAACGATTTGTTGAAGACTGTAGCCAGGTGGGGAGCCACCTGGTCGCGCACTTCTCGCAACACTCTGGGGAGAAACTGGTCTGGCCCAGGAGCCTTAAACGCGCTCAGTTTGTCTATTCTATCGGCAACGACTGTCGCGGTACATCGAACACTATCCAGGCCAGCACCTTCGTGCCTCACGCCTGGCTCGGGGATGACGCGGGTATCCTCCCTGGTGAACACTCCCGCAAAGTACTCATTAAGCACATTAGCGATGTCCGCGTCGGAGGTCCGCAGAACGCCGCTTCCGTCCTTTAACGGACCTATCATGCTTCTAATGGGCTTTCTACTATTAACATAACTGAAGAACTCCTTAGGGTTCCCCTTGCAGAGGCTTGCCACCCGTAGTTCTTCGTTACGTTTCGCTAGCCTAACCTTCGCCTTCACTTCCCTACACAGGCGGACATACGCTTCAGTGTTCTCGTGGGAACGATTGGCCTTCGCCCTCCTATACGCTACTTTCCTATTTCGGATAGCCGAAGCGATGTCACGATTGAACCACTTAGGCTGCGTTGAAGCAGGGGTGACCGGTTTTGAGGGTATGGCAGCAGACTGCAGCACCATAAACTCGTCCCGGAATGCACTCCACACTCCCTCAACATCGCCGCCGACCTCTAACCCCATCTCTCCTACGCTATCCCTGAGGCTAACAAAGTTCGCCCGCCGGAGATCGAGCTTACTGCCTCTCGAGTTACTACGCTTCACCCGAGGGACGCACACGGAACCTAATAAGACCGTGATCACTCCCGCCCAACGATTCGTCAACGGTGAGGCCAGTGACGAGGTTGTCTTCGGTCGTGAATACTAAGTCTAGAACGCTTTCGCCTCGTGTAGGCTCGTTGACCCACTGAGTGAGGAAGTTCTCATCAGCAAAGTCAACTAGCCTCCTCCCTTCAGCATCAGCAGTCCTGTTTTCCCACTTTATGCCGCGACAGTTGAATTCTCCTAAAACTACACACACCGTATCCCCTAGCAGGCTACTGAATTCGGTGTACAGTGCTGTATCCTCCTCGAGGAGGAGATGCGGAGGTCTGTACACCAAGATTAACCTATAGCTCGTCCCTCCCACGTTCCGATCGACGCCAAGCAGCTCCCGTTCCGATCGACGCCAAGCAGCTCCCGTTCCGACCGGAACTGGCAGTCAACCGGACTCAACGTGTCTCTGACGTATATTAGTACCCCACCCCCCTCCCCACGGGTGCGGTCTTTGCGAAACATTCTATACCCGGGAATTTCGAACTCCCCAACGTAGTCCCTACGATCAGTATGAATCCAGGACTCGGTGATAGCAACGATATCCTGGTATTCTGATGCTAAGAGCGCCCGTAGCTCGCAAAACTTGTTCCTGATCGACCTAGCATTAAAAAGCATTGCACGGAGGGAGCCTCCCCTATTCTGACCGCCCCCTAGCACGACCCGTTTCCCGAACAGCCAGGGCTGTCGGGAGTCGAAGAGCCCCTCACTAACGAGGGGGCAACTTCCGCAGGAGCCTGAGCCTCCTCCAACGTGGAAGGAGGGTCACCCACCTGTACCTCGACGCACACTTCAGTTGAAGGTACGTCCGCCACCGGCTCATCATCATCTCTCCCCGGTGGGGCCCCATCATCTCTCCCTGGACTCGACCTCACCATTCTGTATAGGTGCCGGTCGAGCAGCGCGCCTAGCACATCTTTACCCTTGTTATTGAGGTGGACACTGGACACCATCCCTCTGGTAAAGGTCCCACCTACCCGAAAATGCGTCGAAGGGGTCAATAAACCTCACCCCCAGCGGGACGCACAAGTCTTGCACCCTCTCGTTAATGCCAATGACCTTACTGAGTGCGTGGTCACTGGCATTCATTCGCGGTAAAATACCCATTAACATTCCCCTGTCTGTCTTCTGTTTTAGATCATCCGCAAGAGTCATGATCTCGGTGATGATCCCTTCTGAAAGACCTACCCTACCGCCTTTGACAGTAATTTCTTGTTTATAACCAATTTATTTTTCAAAAGAAAAGCCGTCATCTTTTCGCGGCCCACAAGAATGCCGGCCTCGCATTACGTAGCAAAAATCCCCCGAAACACAACCTAAGGGTTGTGAGGGGCGGAAGTGTTACTAAAACTTTCTCTGGTTTCCCCTTATTTAATGTGTATACTAAATTTGGTGCAGATTACCCGAGCCGTTTAGGTGTGTATAAACGAACATAGAACAAACAGACAGACAGACAGACAGACTCAGTCATCGTCATCATCACCTACATATATAAATAAGATTATATATAGAGTAAACGACCCGTTACCAGATCCTAATGGTACCTATAGATGATCGGATATCTGGACGGACTGTTTGTAACCCTTTATCGCGCAGTGTTCCTTTACTGATTTTGTTCTGGCTAGCGCCAAACAATTTTATTCAATTTCAGAAAGAGCTCTGTGCAGTAAGGCTTAAGAGACATTTGCTTAATCCTTTACTGTACAGAGGTCTTTCCGAGACTGAATAAAATCGTCTGGTATTAGCCAGAACAAAATCAGTAAAGTAGCACTACTCGATAAAGGGTCAGACAAGAAGCGATTTGAGCACACAGCAGACACTGGATACGGCGGACAGCCGAAAATGAACCGATCTTGGCTTATACTGGAAAAATCGGATAACTGGAGAAGTCGGTTATCTGGAGGTCGGATAACAGGTTGTTCACTGTATAACGTTTTTTGACAGCTGAAGGCATAATGAACTCGCTAAATTTTGCAACTTTTTACCTAATTTTCCTCTTCTGTTCGGCTAGCTCACTCACTCATTCTTATGTACATTTATGTTTGAATATCCAAAGAATTTTAAACATCTACGGAACATTTAGTAATATAATTATTTTGTTAGTACAGTATTCCATTCTGCAGAAATTAAAAAAAAGGATTTATTTGAAGCAAATGTTTTCAGCCTACACTAAATTAGTCAACAGCCAGACACAGGAAAACCTACAGACTCGACACAACTATTACACCCTTCAATTCAGACCAGACCACCAAGATCATCAAAAACATTAAGAATTCGAAGGCTACTGGACCAGACAACATATCTAAGATACACCTTAAACACTTGGGCCCACAGGGAATACTAGCCCTCACAAATATCAGCACATATTCATACCAACACTGTATTATTCCTGATATATGGAAACGAGGTAAAATTATTACACTACTCAAACCAAATAAAAATCCAACATAACCAGCTTCCTATAGACCCATTACTTTACTACGCACACCTTCCAAAGTAAAAGAAAGACTAAGCTTACAAATCACCAACCCACACATACCACTATCGCCTACTCAACATGGATTCACACCTCACCACTCAACCACGACATTACTCACTGAGTCACTAACCTCACGCAGCACATCATGGATGGCATCAACTCCAGACGAGTTCAACGTACACTATTAGCAACAATAGACATTAGTAAAGCATTTGATGCTATCCCACGCTTCCCTCTCATAAACAAATACTGAACACAAACATGCACAATAACACCAAAAGGTGGCTGAGCAACTATCTTTCAGGAAGATACTCACATGTCACATTTAATGGCAAGTCATCCAAAAACAAGCTTTTTCCGAACGGGGTCCCTCAAGGCTCTGTTCTCTCACCACACTCTTCAACTTATACATGCATGACATTCCAACACCCATAGATAACAAGCTTACCTTATCATCATATGCAGATGACATCACTCTAATATCCACCCACAACAACATCGACACCGCTACAAATAACCTACAAACGTACATAAACAGTATACAAGACTGGCTCATACGCAATAGACTCAAAGTAGCGCCCACAAAATCAACCATCACCTTGCTTACAAGCAACACAAAAGAACACCAGATAACTCCACAGCTTACACTAAACAACACTAACATTCCACACACTCACAGGACAAAAATACTTGGGGTCACATACAACACATCATTATCATTTGCAAACCACATTCAGGACATTAAAAACAAATGTACGTCAAGACTTAACACGCTTAGGGTACTAACAGACACAAACTTTGGACACCAGCAGGAAACATCACTCATATACAAACAATATATTCGCTCAGTTAATACTAGCCCATGCTGGGCACCCATTATCTCAAACACACATAAAAACCTTACAGACAAGACAAAACAACGCACTTCGTATCATTACAGGATGCACTCAAACAACACCAATAGAACACCTGCACACAAACAAAAATACTGAAAGTTAGGGAACATTTAGACATGAGGGGAACACAATTCATGGCAGCAGCGACAACTAACCCACAACACCCTTGCCACTACATGTACAATCATGCACCAACATCTCGCACCATTAAGGTAACACCAGAGACACATTATAACCAAATACTCCATTCCATACCACGCCCAACAGACATCACACAGTACAGAACCCCCCCCCCCCACACACACCTAACCCACAAAGCACTAACACGACTCTGTCCGAATGCGGTCCTAGGTGCGAAGCCGCCACCCATTAACAGGTCAGAGATCAGCCTGAGGAGATCGGATCGAGTTAACTTAGCACCATTCCGACGTGGACATCACCCCAACTTACAGACATATAAACACAGACTAGACAACTCCACAGAAGACACGCCACCTGTGCCAGGACACACCACAAACAATTGAACACATTATGACAGACTGTACCGTTCTCGCACAACAACGAACACAACACAACATCACTAGTGCGCTGAACTTCTGGTCCACTCCAGAGAGGACGATCGGTTACCCGCGTGCCACCGGCTCACTCGATCAGGGTGGGCTGATCGGTTAAACAACAACAACAACAACAACAACAACAAGTGCGATGAAGTAAGTAGGTCGAAAGCTGGACGTGTGCTGTAATAAATCCATTTCTTATTAGGACTGTTTTCTCTTCATTCAACTTCTCTTAAGTGAGAATATTCACCCTAATATTCCGTTTTATTTTATGGTGTAACAATTTTTTTTTATTTCAACTCAATTCCAGATTCTATCCTCACTCTTAAAATACTCAAATTCCGATCAGCCTTGGAATTAATTTCATTTCCAGTTCCGAACACCAAAAGGTTTGACTCCATTTCCAGTTCTGATCCTATTCTGATTCTAATCCCAGCCAAAAAGTATCAATACTGCGATTAGAATTGCCCATCTATGATATATATATATATATATATATGATATAATAATAACCACGAAGAGAAAGGAAACACAAAATGGTGCTCAAGCGCTTTCGTCTAATGACATCCTCAGGAACACTGAAGTATATAAAAAGGTTAAGCCTATATATAGGTTACAGAAAGAAAAAAGAAAAATAAATAAATAACATACATACACACAAACACACACATATATATATATAATATATACTATCATATCTATAATACAATACATACATACATACATATATATACAATAAACAGAGAAGTAAAAATAATAAAAAATAAAAAATTAAAACCTTAAAGGATTACCAATGAGGCGTACAGATTGTAAGGAAAAATATCGATTTTTAGCAGAAGATCAAATGGATTATAAAAATACAAATTTATACTGGAACTCTGCCGGGTTTTAGCACAATGCTGCCTATGGTCAGGTTTCGATATATATAAAAAAAAAAAAAAAAAAAATTAATGCAAATTAAAAGTTAATCGATTTTTAGCACAAGATCAAATGGATTATAAAAATACAAATTTATACTAGAACTCTGTCCGGGTTTTAACATATTGCTGCCTATGGTCAGGTTTCGATATATATAAAAAAATAAAATGCAAATTAAAAGTTAATAAAGTAGAAGACAAGTTTACCAAAGATTTAATGTTTTACACTTCTTATCTAAATCTGCTTTAAAGGAATTCAACATAACAGGATCGAGTTGAAAAAGACCTTTGCTTATGTTGAAGTTATTTGAAAGTTGGATAATGGCAGACTCAAGAATATTTCTATTAACAATGTTGCTTGAATGGAATAAAACTGAAGCATTATTCCAATCAATACAGTGGGCTAACTCTGACAAATGGACAAAAGGGCACTGGACAACTGTCCTGTTCTAACGGAATATTGATGCTGTTTTATACGTGTGTGCAAATCCTTTCCCGTCTGACCTATGTAAAAGGAATCAAATTGTTTACAACCAATTTTATAGATAATGCCTGAATTATTGGTAGGGCTATTTTTTACTATGATATTTTTCACAATATTGTTATATGAAAATACTACATTAATATCCAAAAGTTTAAGTACATTAGCAATGCCTAAAAAGCCCGGGAAAAATGGAAGTACTAAAATATTTTTTGACAAAGTACGAGTGTTAATATTGACACGATAGAAAGTTCGTTTTGCCTTGTCCTACGTACACTTTTACTCGGGACATGATACCCCCATTAAGAAGGCCATATTTTCATCAATGTTTCTCCGCGCCCTTAGGATCGCCAGTCCGGAATACATCGATGCCGAATTGGAAAAAATCAACGGTATTGGAAGTGATTTGTGTTATCCATCTGTGTTTATGGAATCTTGTCTCAACAAGGCAAAACGAACTTTCTATCGTGTCAATATTAACACTCGTACTTTGTCAAAAAATATTTAGTACTTCCATTTTTCCCGGGCTTTTTAGGCATTGCTAATGTACTTAAACTTTTGGATATTAATGTAGTATTTTCATATAACAATATTGTGAAAAATATCATAGTAAAAAATAGCCCTACCAATAATTCAGGCATTATCTATAAAATTGGTTGTAAACAATGTGATTCCTTTTACATAGGTCAGACGGGAAAGGATTTGCACACACGTATAAAACAGCATCAATATTCCGTTAGAACAGGACAGTTGTCCAGTGCCCTTTTTGTCCATTTGTCAGAGTTAGCCCACTGTATTGATTGGAATAATGCTTCAGTTTTATTCCATTCAAGCAACATTGTTAATAGAAATATTCTTGAGTCTGCCATTATCCAACTTTCAAATAACTTCAACATAAGCAAAGGTCTTTTTCAACTCGATCCTGTTATGTTGAATTCCTTTAAAGCAGATTTAGATAAGAAGTGTAAAACATTAAATCTTTGGTAAACTTGTCTTCTACTTTATTAACTTTTAATTTGCATTTTATTTTTTTATATATATCGAAACCTGACCATAGGCAGCAATATGTTAAAACCCGGACAGAGTTCTAGTATAAATTTGTATTTTTATAATCCATTTGATCTTGTGCTAAAAATCGATTAACTTTTAATTTGCATTTTAATTTTTTTTTTTTTTTTATATATATCGAAACCTGACCATAGGCAGCATTGTGCTAAAACCCGGCAGAGTTCCAGTATAAATTTGTATTTTTATAATCCATTTGATCTTGTGCTAAAAATCGATATTTTTCCTTACAATCTGTACGCCTCATTGGTAATCCTTTAAGGTTTTAATTTTTAATTTTTTATTATTTTTACTTCTCTGTTTATTGTATATATATGTATGTATGTATGTATGTATGTATTTGTATATATAGATATGTATGTATATGTATATATATATGTGTGTTTGTGTGTATGTATGTTATATTTTTTTTCTTTTTTTCTTTCTGTAACCTATATATAGGCTTAACCTTTTTATATACTTCAGTGTTCCTGAGGATGTCATTAGACGAAAGCGCTTGAGCACCATTTTGTGTTTCCTTTCCTTCGTGGTTTTATTCATCATAAATATTTTTCACGTGTTACCTTCGTGAAATAATTTTCATATATATATATATACAGTATATATATGTGTGTGTGTATATGTGTGTATATATATATATATATATATGTGTGTGTGTGTGTGTGTGTCTACAAAATTGTCATAAAAAAGTGACTTATCTGCGTTTGCAATTTTTTTCACTGTGAACTCGTTTTGTATTCAGATTTGTTTACTAAATTTTCATTGTGTGGTTACACACACACACACACACACACACACAACATATATATATATATATATATATATATATATATATATATTTTATAATGTTTTTAAAAAAAATTTAGGTTCTTGGCTCAAAACTACAAAGTATGCTGTTGCAGTTTACAGCTTTTCCATTTAAGTGTATTTAAAGTATGCTAAGTATATTTAAGTGTACAGATTCCTTATTAGCTGAACGCATCATCGGTTTTCAAAATAAATTCGTGGACTACCAAATAAAAATAGTATATTCAAATTGCAAAGTTTCACGTGATCAGTTAATTCTTTACGTCTGAAAAGTCGCTTCATGAATCCTAATTCATCGCTTTTCCGATAATTCACGAGTAAGAAGTACCGGTACTGAACGTTAAAATATTGAATATGAAGTGTACAGGGTGCTCCAAAAGTCCCTATCTATTTCTTATTCACTCCTCACGAGAAATAGATAGTGTAAAGCGGGGCTCTTGGATTAGAAGCGGGTTAGAAGTGGATATATCTGGTATCCGATTGGGCTGCCATGATCAAACTAAGTAGTTTTAAAATATTGCAAACGCGATGTTTTGGGTTATGACAGTGAGGACCTACAGCTTTACGCGAGATCGGGACTATTACACTCCTACCAAAAATTTTACAAAAAATCTCAGTTACACATTTCAACAACTTTTACGTAACATTGAACTGTACGTATCTGTAGGCCCTAAACTTCCTTCAACTATTATTATCTTTTGTCTTAACTATTATATTTATTTATTTTTACGTGACCACGATGTACGGACATCGCAGAATTGTCAAAGATTTTTTTTTTTTTAATATTCCTTTTCAAATTCATTCCAGCAGTATAACCCTTTTCCCGTTTTCTTTGGTTTCTTAGGTTTAGCCTCCAACGTAACCACACCCCGAAAAAAAAAGAAAAATCAGAACGAGTAAAACTTAAAAATGATTTAAAAAAGAAATAAAGGTAAAAATATTTTAATAAAAACACGAAGAGCTCCGACATTAAAATTACTTCATTTCTAGAGGGAATTTTGCTTCATTCGTCTAGCAAAAATAACTATTAATACGTCTAAGAAATAGAAAAAACAACAACAATACAATTTATTTTTAATCTTCTCCCTCGAGAGATAACGAACGTTTTTTTAAAATGCGTTTGAGCTCCCG
Organism: Bathynomus jamesi; assembly: GCA_023014485.1. Taxonomy (NCBI): domain Eukaryota; kingdom Metazoa; phylum Arthropoda; class Malacostraca; order Isopoda; family Cirolanidae; genus Bathynomus; species Bathynomus jamesi. The sequence goes on along the minus strand of JAJOZX010010546.1, from coordinate 100,965 downwards.
TAAAACCTTCATCATTTTGATGAACGTCTCTATATAAGTCGTAATACTTATTTTTAATTCGTTATAATGGAATATGAATAATAATAACGTGATTAAGTATTTGACTGAAATGTAGGAAATGATTTTCAATGAATAAATTGATAACGAAATATCTGCACCAATAAAAATAAAAAAAAAAAATACACTGATCTCATTAAAAACTGCGAGTAACTTCTACTTATGTTTATATACTGTATTTATAATTTTTATATATTTATAAAAGCATTAATTCGTGTAAATTAGGATTATATATATATATAATATATATATTGCTAAAAGTTACGTTCGCTCCTCTTCGGTGCTATCTTTTGTATCACTTTTCACCCCAACACGAAAAATAGCTACTACTTTGTTGTAGATGTTTTTTGGGGTTCAATTTAACCTAACCTAAAATAAAATAAAATGAAAAACTGGGTGTGTAAAATCCTGAGGTACCATGTAGTAGTAGTAATCTGATTTGGAGATTTTTAATTAAAATCCCAACGCGAGTGAAATTCGAAAAATAATCATCATACACTGTAAAAAAGCGCACTCAACTTTTTAATGGAACCCTTCCTACCTTAATACAAGCGTAAGTGATTAAAAATGTAAAAAATAAAAGAAATCATACGTACGAACTAACGTAACTTCAATGACCACCTACGAAAATATAAGAGGAATTTATATATATATACACCTTTCAACCTTTCAACTGTTCCGCGAGATGATTCCTCATTTCACGAAGGTCAAGCTTGTTGCCCCTCCTCTCGAGTTGGCCTGGTGAAGTAGCGAGATGGTTTCTTGTACTCTCCACCTCACATAACCAGGTACGCCCGGCTCATCGGGGATTGTTCTGAGCCAGGCGTCTAATCTTCTTTTGAAGATGTCCATTGCAACACCACTCGTGTTCCTTAGGTCTTCGGGCAGCTGATTAAACAGTTTTGGTCGTCTCATAACAAAACTATTTTCTTTCAAGGTTAAGGATGTTCCCTGTCTAGCCATTAATTTGGGAACACGACACCGTCTTCCTTTTCTACTTTCCACTGTTGTTTGGGGAGTTACGGGGTTCAAAGTAAGATTAGGGACTAGTTTTCCATTATTTTCCAAGTGTAAATAATGGTGTAGCTCTCTCTCCTCCTTTCCAGTGAATATAGATTTAATTCACGAACCTTTCCCAGTAGTTTAGTTCTTTGCACTCCTTGATCTTGGCTGTGAAGCTTCTCTGAATCCCTTCTAGTTGTCTAATGTCTTCTTTTTTATATGGGCATGTTAGGACCGAGCAGTATTCCAATTTGGGTATGATCAGTGTTTTCAGTAGAGGAATCATTATATTCCTATCTCTTCGTTTAAAGGTTCTCAGTATCTGCCCAGTTACTCTCTTTGCTCTGTTTACTGCGATCTTATTTTGGGTTTCAAATTTCGCATCATCAGTCATTACAACCCCTAAGTCTTTTGCTTTAGAATTTCTCTGAATTTCCTGTCCATTTAGGGTATAATATTTTCCATGGATTTTAGGTTCCTCAGTGTTAAACTTTATATTGTTGTCTTCCGTCCACTTGTAGATTTTGTTCATGTCTGTTTGTAGAGATCTATATCTTCTGGGTTTCTTATTTTTCTACTGATCTTTGTGTCATCCGCAAAGGATGTTACTGTGCTGTCTCTGGTAACGTCCTCATCTATGTCAGTTAGCATGATTATGAAGAGTAATGGAGCCAATACTGTTCCTTGTGGTACTGAGCCGACGACCTCTGATTCTGATGAAGATGCTCCTTGTACTGTAACGACTTGCAGTCGCTCACTAAGGAAATTATATATCCATTTCCCTACTTTTCTTGTTATACCCATATACTTCAGTTTATGTATTATATTATGATTCCATGATCACACTTGTCGAACGCTTTGGCAAAGTCTGTGTATATTAGGGGTTAAAACCGGTATTGAAATACCGGTATTAATACCGGTATTGAAGAAGTACAAATAATACCGATATTATAGGTTTTCGGTATTGACAAAAATTGCTATTGTAAAATTTAGGCAATTTAGTCCTCCGATAAGACTGAAGTGGAAGCAGATTCATTACTGAGTGAATACATGCAAGAAATGGACAAACTAGGAAAAGTGCCATCTAAAAAAAATTCCATTGATTTTGATGTTACTAATGAATTTAAAAGCTTGGAAGTTACTTTACAGAGAAGTGAGAATTTAGAGAAGCTGTACAAGGCACTGCTTTCAATTAAACCTACAAGTGCAGAATCAGAAAGAGCCTTTTCTGCTGCAGGCCTATTTCTGACGAAACTGAGATCAAGTCTATCTGAACAATCCCTAGATGCTCTTTGTTTCCTCAAAGCATACTTTCAAAATCAAACTAAGAAATAAATATTTAGATACTAATAATTTCTATCTACCCCAGTAGTTGTATAATAATAATGCTAAAAAAAATTCAAATAATATTTTTATTACAATTTAGTAATTTACTGTATAAACTTTTTCGAATAGAATGCCATCTATTTGGAGTTGGGTCATTAATTTATAGTAAATATGGTGAGTACTGCGAGTCCCTCAGACTTGTGGGAGGGTTGGTAGGGTGGCACCATAATAAATCAAAATAAATTATTTTTTTCATAATACCGGTATCAATACCGGGATTAGCATAATTGCCTCCAAATACCGGTATTGAAAATTTTCGGTATTATGCAAGCACTAGTGTATATTACATCATAGTTTTCATTACTTTCCAGTGCATCAATATTGTTGTTGTGGTGCTCCATTAGTTGTGATAGGCATGATCTGCCTGACCGAAACCTATGTTGGTTATCATTTAATTTTTTCTAAGTTTCCAAAAAGCCATAGATTTTGTCTAACTATTCTTTCAAATATTTTAGTGAGATGAGATGTAAGCGACACTGGCCTATAGTTTTTGGCCTCGGATCGATCTCCTTTATATATTAGGACTATAGGGTGTTGTCAAATTATGTTTCATATAAATTAGTATACATATTATTCAGGACGTCAACGTGAACAAAAAGTTCCAATGAACATAAATCCGCAATATATATATATATATATATATATATATAATATATATATGAAAATTATTTCACGAAAGTAACACGTGAAAAATATTTATGATGAATAAAACCACGAAGGAAAGGAAACACAGAATGGTGCTCAAGCGCTTTCGTCTAATGACATCCTCAGGAACACTGAAGTACATAAAGAGCTACAGCCTATATATAGGTTACAGAAAAAAAAAATATATATATATATATACAATAAACGGAGAAACAAAATTAAAGGATTGTGGGCGGGGCACACAAATTTATAAGGAAAAACTATCGATTTTTAGCACAAGATTAAATGAATTGTTTCCAACCAATGTTATAGATAAAAAAAAAATATATATACAAATTTATACTGGAAATCTGCCCGGGTTTTAGTACTCTGCCCTTTTTGTATATAAAAATTGAAAAATAAAAGTTATTAGGGTGGCATACAAGTTTACTAAAGATTTAGCGTTCTACCTTTCTTATCTAAATCTGTTCTGAAGGAATTCAAAACAACAGGATCGAGTTGAAAAAGACCTTTGCTTATGTTGAAGTTATTTGTAAGTTGGATAATGGCAGACAAGAATATTTCTATTAACAATGTTGCTAGAGTGAAATAAAACTGAAGCATTATTCCAATCAATGCAGTGGGATAACCCTGACAAATGGACAAAAAGGGCACTGGACAACTGTCCTGTTCTAACGGAATATTGATGCTGTTTTATACGTGTGTGCAAATCCTTTCCCGTCTGACCTATGTAAAAGGAATCACATTGTTTACAACCAATTTTATAGATAATGCCTGAATTATTGGTAGGGCTATTTTTTACTAAGATATTTTTCACAATATTGTTATATGAAAATACTACATTAATATCCAAAAGTTTAAGTACATTAGCAATGCCTAAAAAGCCCGGGAAAAGTGGAAGTACTAAAATATTTTTTGACAAAGTACGAGTGTTATTATTGACACGATAGAAAGTTCGTTTTGCCTTGTTGAGACAAGATTCCATAAACGCAGATGGATAACACAGATCACTTCCAATACCGTTGTTATTTTCTAATTCGGCATCGATGTATTCCGGACTGGCGATCCTAAGGGCGCGGAGAAACATTGAAGAAAAAATGGCCTTCTTAGTGGGGGTGTCATGTCCCGAGTAAAAGTGTACGTAGTAGTGGCGGCTCGTGACTTTCAGTTATGGGGGTGCTGCCTCAGAAATTGCGAACATTGTGTCGATTATATAATATATATATATATATATATATATTATATATATGAGAGAGAAAGTCGAATAGATAAATAGATAACTACTCACTACTCAGTCATAAAAATAAGTAAAATAGTATCATAAAATCAATTATAGGGTACTTACGCTTAACGGGTAATTTCGAATTTGCCAAAAATTTTATTTATAAACACATTGCATTCTTCTGTTTTTATTCTGAGTGAAAAAATATTCTAAGAAATGAAAGCTATATATTGTAAATAATCCAATTATTATATAATTAACTTCAATCTCACGACAAAAAATAAATGATAACGAATCATTGATAAATGCAATTCGGAAATTAAATTTCGAATTAGCAAACGATACAGCAACACAACTACCACGTCAAACAAACAAATCGGCACTGCTCTGTCCACAGTGCTTTGGATACTCTTAAACCCGCGATTCTGACTCGCTCTTCGTACGTCCGCCACCGAGGTTTCAAGCGTTTCGAACAAAATCTGGAACTGTTAAGTACGCAGTTCCACGGGAAGGCTGAAGCTACTTTCGTGATTCATTCGTTCGGCATTGAAATAGTTTAAGGAAAAAAGGATATAATCTGATTTAAAAACTCAAGTTCATTGAAAAAAAACAATCAGAGAGGCTATTTTAAATATTTAAATATAAAGATCATAAGATCATGGGGGTGCTGCAGTTCCGCAGTGCCTACCGACGAGCCGCCCCTGGTACGTAGGACCTGCCACTACCTTCACACATTGTTTTGGAACTTATTAAGCTTTGCATCAAAGACTAAATTCACTTTCAATAACGAGTATTATCAACAAGTTTTTGGGATGGCCATGGGCAACCCCTTGTCGCCCCTCCTCTCCAATATTTATATGGAGTTTTTCGAAATTACTTACATTCCGAGAATCCTGGGGGTTGGCATCCCTTGGTTGCGGTACGTCGACGATATTTTGTGTATCTGGCCCATGAATCGTGACCTGGATAACTTCCTCCTTCAGTTAAATGATCAAGTCCCCTCCATTAAGTTTACTTTAGAAGTGCAACAAGACAATTCAATCCCATTTTTGGATGTGCGTGTACATAGGGAAAGCCCAGGTTTTAAGTTTAGTATCTATCGGATAGTATCTATCGGAAAAAAACAAACAATTTGTCCTACGTACACTTTTACTCGGGACATGACACCCCCACTAAGAAGGCCATTTTTTCTTCAATGTTTCTCCGCGCCCTTAGGATCGCCAGTCCGGAATACATCGATGCCGAATTAGAAAAAATCAACGGTATTGGAAGTGATCTGTGTTATCCATCTGCGTTTATGGAATCTTGTCTCAACAAGGCAAAACGAACTTTCTATCGTGTCAATAATAACACTCGTACTTTGTCAAAAAATATTTTAGTACTTCCATTTTTTTCGGGCTTTTTAGGCATTGCTAATGTACTTAAACTTTTGGATATTAATGTAGTATTTTCATATAAAAATATTGTGAAAAATACCTTAGTAAAAAATAGCCCTACCAATAATTCAGGCATTATCTATAAAATTGGTTGTAAACAATGTGATTCCTTTTACACAGGTCAGACGGGAAAGGATTTGCACACACGTATAAAACAGCATCAATATTCCGTTAGAACAGGACAGTTGTCCAGTGCCCTTTTTGTCCATTTGTCAGAGTTATCCCACTGTATTGATTGGAATAATGCTTCAGTTTTATTTCACTCTGCAACATTGTTAATAGAAATATTCTTGAGTCTGCCATTATCCAACTTACAAATAACTTCAACATAAGCAAAGGTCTTTTTCAACTCGATCCTGTTGTTTTGAATTCCTTCAGAACAGATTTAGATAAGAAAGGTAGAACGCTAAATCTTTGGTAAACTTGTATGCCACCCTAATAACTTTTATTTTTCAATTTTTATATACAAAAAGGGCAGAGTGCTAAAACCCGGGCAGATTTCCAGTATAAATTTTTTTTTTTTTTTTTTTTTTTTTTTAACTGGTTGGAAACAATTCATTTAATCTTGGGCTAAAAATCGATATTTTTTCAATTTTTACATACAAAAAGAGCAGAGTGCTAAAACCCGGGCAGATTTCCTGTATAAATTTGTATATATTTTTTTTTTTTTTTTTTTTTTTATCTATAACATTGGTTGGAAACAATTCATTTAATCTTGTGCTAAAAATCGATAGTTTTTCCTTATAAATTTGTGTGCCCCGCCCACAATCCTTTAATTTTGTTTCTCCGTTTATTGTATATATATATATATATATATATTTTTTTTTCTGTAACCTATATATAGGCTGTAACTCTTTATGTACTTCAGTGTTCCTGAGGATGTCATTAGACGAAAGCGCTTGAGCACCATTCTGTGTTTCCTTTCCTTCGTGGTTTTATTCATCATATATATATATATATATATATATCATATTAATAATTAGGCTAGCATTAGTATTCATCACAGCTTGACAAACCTCAGTCTCGTGACAAAATTTAACTTTTAGTGGAATTGATTTTGTGCGCAGCATGTTCAATTAAGTCTCAGTCGAAATGGGAAAATGGAATACCTATATTGGGGCGTATAAGTCGGTATTTTAAGCTAAAAATTATACCCCGAACACAAGGAGTCGACGTATAGGCCCAGTCTAAAAAATTAACCTTCCATTTTAGCTTGTATTTAAATCCTCGCCATGGATCCACCTGCTAAGAAAAGAAAATATCAAGCTTCTTTCAAGTTGAAAGTTATATCATTTGCTAAGTCACCAAACAATTGTGCTGCTGCGCGAGAATACGATATATCGGAGAAGTTGATACGGGAGTGGAGGGCACAAAAGAAGATTCAGTGAGAAGTATGCCGGCGACAAAATGTGCGATGAGAAGAGGCACCCCACACTGGCCGATTCTTGAAGAAAACAATGCAGCTATGATCCTTGAAAAATGTCAGAATGGGTACGTAGTAACAAGAAACGAAATACGCATTTCGGCAACTAAGTGGGCTAAAGACAACAAAGCTTATAGCAAAGACTTCAGGGCCACTGCCTCATGGTGCAGTAGTAGTTTCATGAAGAGAGACGATCTGGTACTGAGACAGAAAACTAAAATTGGGCAGAAGTTACCAGTTGATCTTGATTGCAAGGTTATCAGCTTCCATCGCTACGTGATCAAGCAACGTAAAGAACATGACTACCCATTGTGCAACATTGGTAATATGGATGAAACACCGATGAATTTTGATATGGTAGGGAATCGAACTGTAGATGTAAGGGTCCAAAACAGTGATCGTTAAAACAACAGGACATGAAAAGTCGAGATTTACAGCAGTACTTTCGTGTATGGCAGACGGAACAAAGCTGAACCCAATGGTAATTTCTAATAGAAAAACCATGCCAAAAAAAAAAGTTTCCCGCGCGTGTTTTTGTTCATGTTGTTGTTGTTGTTGTTGTTGTTTAGCCGATCAGCCCACCCTGATCGAGCAAGCCGGCGGCACGCAGGTAACCGATCGCTCTCTCCGGAGTGGACCAGAGGTTCAGCCAACTAGTGATGTTGTGTTGTGTTGTGTTGTGTGTTCGTTGTTGTGCTAGAGCGGTACAGTCTGTCATAATGTGTTCAACTGTTTGTGGTGTGTCCTGGCACAAGTGGCAGGTGTCGTCTGTGGGGTTGTCTAGTCTGTGTTTATATGTTCGTAAGTTGGGGTGATGTCCACATCGGAATCGTACTAAGTTAACTCGATCCGATCTGCTCAGGCTGATCTCTGACCTGTTAATGGGTGGCGGCTTCGAACCTAGGACCGCATTCGGACCGAGTCGTGTCAGTTCTTTGTGAGTTAGGTGTGTGTGTGTGTTTTCTGTACTGTGTGATGTCTGTGGGGCGTGGTATGGAATGGAGTATTTGGTTATAATGTCTCTCTGGTGTTACCCTAATGGTGCGAGGTGTCGGTGCATGATTGTACATGTAGTGGCAAGGGTGTTGTGGGTTAGTTGTCGCTGCTGCCATGAATTGTGTTCCCCTCATGTCTAAATGTTCCCTAACTTTCAGTATTTTTGTTTCTGTGTGCAGGTGTTCTGTTGGTGTTGTTTGAGTGCATCCTGTAATGATACGAAGTGCGTTGTTTTGTATTGTCTGTAAGGTGTTTATGTGTGTGTTTGAGATAATTGGTGCCCAGCATGGGCTAGCATAGTCCATAACTGAGCGAATATATTGTTTGTATATGAGTGATGTTGTTTCCTGCTGGTGTCCAAAGTTTGTGCCTGTTAGCAGTTAGCACCCTAAGCGTGTTAAGTCTTGACGTACATTTGTTTTTAATGTCCTGAATGTGGTTTGCAAAAGATAATGATGTGTCCTATGTGACCCCAAGTATTTTGGTCCTGTGAATGTGTGGAATGTTGATGTTGTCTAGTGTAAGCTGTGGAATTACCTGGTGTTCTTTTGTGTTGCTTGTAAGTAAGGTGATGGTTGATTTTGTGGGCGCTACTTTGAGTCTATTGTGTGAGCCAGTCTTGTATACTGTTTATGTATGTTTGTAGGTTATTTGTAGCGGTGTCGATGTTGTTGTGGGTGGATGTTAGAGTGATGTCATCTGCATATGATGATAAGGTAAGTTTGTTATCTATGGGTGTTGGAATGTCATGCATGTATAAGTTGAAGAGTGTTGGTGAGAGAACAGAGCCTTGAGGGACCCCGTTCGGAAAAAGCTTGTTTTTGGATGACTTGCCATTAAATGTGACATGTGAGTATCTTCCTGAAAGATAGTTGGCTCAGCCACCTTTTGGTGTTATTATGCATGTTTGTGTTGAGTATTTTGCTTATGAGAGCATCAAATGCTTTACTGATGTCTATTGTTGCTAATAGTGTACGTTGAGCTGGTCGTCTGGAGTTGATGCCATCCATGATGTGCTGCGTGAGCAGGGCCGGATTAACCATTAAGCAAAATAAGCCCGTGCTTAGGGCATCAAGGGAAGGGGGGCACCACAGAAATTTTCCATTGTCGGATTTACCATGGATTTATTATACTATTATAATCGCGGCTTATAGCCTATAAGCTGTTGAAACTGAATTATATATATTCATATATAGTATTTATTTTTTTCATTGTTTGAATTTGTAGTGAACAACAACCCTTTTGAGAGAATAAATATATTTCGTTGTAATCACACACTTTACGCTTTGCGTTATTATTTTGTTTATATCAAATCTTTGAGCGCCATATTAAAAATACATATAGATTAAATATTTTCGTGTGCTATAGGAAGTTATTCTGAACGTGTGATTTGTGCATATAATATTAAATATATATTTTACATAATCATTTGGTATTGTTTTACAGAAAGATTTAGGTTTATAGAATTGTAATATAAATTAATATTAAAATATAAGAAACTATAAACTCTCTATATTGCTGTTGTATCAAGTGATGTTTATCACGGCCATTATAATAATAAGATATACTGACCTAAGTTAATTAGCGATGAAGAAGTTTATCTGTTGCTCTCTCTTCTTCTCTAGGGTAAGTCTATGAAGTGTACTTTATTTGTATATATAACAATATTTTATCATACACTATCTTTATTTTATAATTTATTTATCTATTGTCATAACAGTATAAAAGAATTTAGATTGTAATAACCAGAGTGAATAATTTGTAATGTATATATAACATCAAACGTAGTTAGGACAATTTAGGCCCTAAGCAAATGTTCATATTTCCTATAATTAAATATTGTGTTTTAAATAAATAAATAAATGTAAATATAAAATGTGGCTCGTTAATAGTGAAATGTTAATATTGATATTTTTATAGATTGCGTATTATTAATTCTAATGTTAAGTATTTTTATTTTATAGGTTTCGGTTCCTTCTTTCGGTTCCTTCTTTTGGTTCCTTCTTTCGATTTGATTTGTATTCAACATTTCGAGTTGATATTTCGGTTGAGTTATATTTAATTGCCACTTATATTTAAATTGCCACTTTGGTTGTGTACGGTTCCCATTTTGTCTTTCTGAGAATAAAAGAACAAAGCCAAGATTGTGATATGTGTAACTGTGTTGATTGCCACATAATATACAAATAAAATATTCTTTTTATTTCTGTATTTTACAGACCCCAAGAACCAAGATGAAACGTGTTCAGTTAAGTGGTGCACAAAAGCGAAAACTATCAAAAGAGAAACAAGAGAAGACTTTGGATTTAGAGTCCAAGACTGCAAAGCTGACTGATTTCTTCACACAAGTTCCACGACCACAACGTCAACATGATATACCGATTCTGAATCAAAACCAATCTCCGTCATCAGAAGTGGACACAAATACCACTTTGATCACTTCAAAATCAAAATATGATGACGTTGGAATCACCGAGGTGTCACAAGCAGGTTCATCTACCACATGTCTCACTACTGATCTCACTTTGCCTGTAAATTCTCTTGATACCTCTACTGCAAATGTTGATTCAAGTTGCTTTACAAGACATTCTGGGGTTGAAATAATTGCTGAAAATGAAAGTTTAGTGGACCATGGTGATGGTGGTGAAATGAATCAGTCTGCAGAAGATGAAGTAAATATAGCAAAAGATCCAGGGTTGTGGCTTGATTTCTCTGCTGATGATGTGGCTTATTGGATTGCTTGTGGACCCAGTGACTGTCAACACCACAATGGGCCATTTGACAAGTCTTACCGGCATTTCAGTAGTGGCAAACCAGCAAGATACTGTTCACAAAAACTTTTCGTTGGGACAAAAGCCAATGGTGAGAAATACAAGAGAGAGTGGTTATTGTATTCACCATCAACAGGATCAGTTTACTGTTATGTTTGTAAACTGTTTGCTCCCATTCATTAAATCTGGTAGGCCGAAGTGCTGTTGACTGCTGTCAAGAGGCGGTTAATTTCTTCTCTACAGTGGTTGCTCTATACCTTTTTTTTATCCTCAACCAGCAGGTGGGAAATTCTTAAAGGTTGTATTGGAAATGAAAGTGTGTTAAAATCCCTCTCTGATACCAGATGGGAGGCACATGCTATGGCAACAGCAGCAATTTTGAAATCTTTCCTTAAAATTTTAGAAGCGTTAGAATGTATAGCTGAAGACCAGTCACAAAAGGGAGACACTAGAAGAGAAGCAAATAATATTGCAAATAAGATGCAAGAGCTAGAATTCGTTTTTATGTTGAATTTTTGGGATGAGATTTTGCAAAATTTTCATAGAGTAAGCAAAGTTCTACAGAATAAGGATGTGAACTTAAAAACATGTGCAGATCTGTATGGATCATTAGCTGACCAACTGTGCACTTCACGAGATGAATTTGAAAGATATGAAGCAGCTACAAAGGAAATGCTACCAGATGTTGATTACAAGGCAGCTCAAACTCGCAAACGTATCAGAAAGAAGGTACCCAATGACGGAGATGCACCAGAAGTATATCTGAATGCCAGAGATAAATTTCTTATCACCACCTTTTACACAATTGTTGACAAACTTGAAACTGAGATGAGAAGAAGAGGAGAGATATACAAAGAAATAGCAGAGAGATTTTCTTTTCTAAGTGATGTGCCACATAATGTCACCACTTCATCATCTACTGAAATTGAAAGGTATTCTCAGGGTTGTAAAAAGATGATTGATGCTTACCCAGAGGACTTGAACACTAATTTCTCTGCTGAGCTTCAGCAGTTTCACTCATATGTGTGCCATAAGTTCAGTGCAAAAAAAAAGGTAAAAACAAGATTCAGTCATGCTGAATTTTATAAAATAATTGTAGAAGACAATATTGAGTGTGCCTTCCCAAATGTAGAAATTGCCTTTCGTATATTTTTAACATTAATGGTCACAAATTGCTCAGCTGAGCGTTCATTTTCTCAGTTGAAGTATATTAAAAATACCAACAGAACAACTATGCAACAAGGCAGGCTGGATGCCTTATCTCTGCTAAGTATAGAAGCAGATGTGTTACGTAAGATTAGTTTTGAGGATCTGATCAAAGACTTTGCAATTAAAAAAAGTAGGAGAAAACTTTTCAAATATAAATGAAGTGGAAGTATACAAAAATAAACATTATTTTCCATCTTACTGTAAGTTTTGTTCATTTCAAAAAATAAAATTTTATTTTATGGTTTATTTTTGTTTATATTTTGAATTACATATATATGGGGCACCAAAATCTTTTAAGTGCTTAGGGCCTCTAAAGGTCTTAATCCGGCCCTGTGCGTGAGGTTAGTGAATAATGTCGTGGTTGAGTGGTTAGGTCTGAATCCATGTTGAGTAGGCGATAGTTGAATGTGTGGGTTGGTGATTTGTAAGATTAGTCTTTCTGTTACTTTGGAAGGTGTGCATAGTAAAGTAATGGGTCTATAGGAAGCTGGTTCTGTTGGATTTTTGTTTGGTTTGAGTATGTAATAATTTTACCTTGTTTCCATATGTCAGGAATAATACAGTGTTGGTATGAATATGTGCTGATATTTGTGAGAGCTAGTATTCCTTGTGGACCTAAGTATTTAAGGTGTATGTTAGATATGTTGTCTGGCCCAGTAGCCTTCGAATTCTTAATGTTTTTGATGATCTTGGTGGTGTGGTCTGGTCTGTATTGAAGGGTGTAATGGTCGTGTCGAGTCTGTAGGTTTTCTTGTGTCTTGCTGTTTGTCTGTCTGCGTGTTTCCAGTTGTTGTCTCTGTTTAAGTGACTTATCTTTGCTTTGTTCACGTACATGAAAAAGGGTGGATGGACGAAGAAGGGATTAAACTATGGATTGATCACGCGTGGAGTAGGAGGTCAGGTGGGTTACGAAAACATCGTAGCCTCTTGGTATGGGATATGTTTAAGTCTCACCTTACTGAAAACACAAAGAAATGTTTGGCTAATAACAACACTGACATGGCAGTTATTCCTGGCGGACTGACGTCAATGGTACAACCGCTGGATGCGTGTTTAAACAACTGTGGAACGAGTGGATGATTAGCGGGGAAAAATCGTTCACTAAAGGTGGAAACACTCGCGCCGCTCCATTGGATGTATTTTGTGAATTTGTTATTAAAGCGTGGAAAGATATACGCGTAGAGACAGTCATTAAATCATTTAAAAAGTGTGGAATCTCTAATTCACTGGATGGAATGGAGGATGACTCGCTGTGGCAAGATGAGAGAGAAGCCGAAGATACGTCATCAGAATCCGAATTGGATCCGTATGACGAAGCACTCGCAAATGTATCTCAGGATTTGATAACTAATTATGACAAGGTTTTTACAGTTTTACTTTTTTATGTTGGCAATAAATTTGTATTTGTGCATGTAAGGGTGATCCAGAGAAATGGGACCCAAAAGAAACCCCTGTAACTCTTAAAGTATAAGTCCTTTTATAAAATCATACGCATCATTCGAAAGAGGATAGTTACAAGTTTGTACAGGATTGTATAGGTTTTGACAATACAAGACAAGATAAGATACAAAATAAAATAAAAGTGTTAGTTAAAACTAACCCTTCAAGATGACTGCATGGACTGTGGAACAGCTGCGTTTCATAACTGAGCAATATTATGAGCATGGAAGAAGTGTAGTTTCAGCTCTTAGAAGGTGATTTTGACATCTGAAAATTTGTCTTGAAAGATCTTTGAGCTGAAACTACACTTCTTCCATGCTCATAATATTGCTGAGTTATGAAACGCAGCTGTTCCACAGTCCATGCAGTCATCTTGAAGGGTTAGTTTTAACTAACACTTTTATTTTGTTTTGTATCTTATCTTGTCTTGTATTGTCAAAACCTATACAATCCTGTACAAACTTGTAACTATCCTCTTTCGAATGATGCGTATGATTTTATAAAAGGACTTATACTTTAAGAGTTACAGGGGTTTCTTTTGGGTCCCATTTCTCTGGATCACCCTTATTATTGTATTCACTAACTATGTGGGTTTTTTTTCTCACCAAAGTGTTAATGAATAGATCAGCAATAAAATGTGTATATACGGTATATGTTCTTTTCACCTAATTGTTAATGAATAGATCAGCAATAAAATGTATATACGGTATATGTTCTTTTCACCTAATTGTTAATAAAGGATGGAAACGATTGTGTCTCGGCAAATAACCGACGCTGAGCGTGGTGGTCGACTTAAACACCCAGAATAGGCTAAAATCTAAATCTGTAATTGAAAGTTAGGGGATCGACAAATCTGGACCGTAGACTTATACGCCCCAATATATGGTATATACAACCTCGATTATTTACATTTGATTTTAGGTCGAAAAATGGAAATTTGAAAATGGAAATTTGAAAGTGAAAATCTCAAAGAAGCTTTTCTTACATCCATTTCGTGCCTTTTCCAGTCTAATCCATGGATTTCCTATAGTCATCCACGGATTCCCAATAGTCAGACTACGCTTCTACAAACTTTCCTATACTTTTGTGAAATCGAGAAAAGACAGTGACTCTACGTACCGTAAAACGGGGTGACTTCGGACAAAATCTGAGTAAAAAGTTTTACTATTAAATAGCTCCTAAATGAAATAAGAATAAGAAGTAGGAGGAGAATGTTCTGATGCAAACTGAGTTTTGTTTACTTATTTTATTTAGGAGCTATTTAATAGCAAAACCTTTTACTCAGATTTTGTCCGAAGTCATCCCGTGTCCGAAGTTTACAGTAAACAAAATACCACAACCATAAAAAATAACTGAACTTTGCATTCAGAGACAATGGCTCAAAATTTGTGAAGCTGCATTTAAAATCTAAGGACTCGTGGGCTTGAAGTGAATGTTAATGTCTCACTGGCCGAAATGTTTTTATTCAAGTTATTTTGTATGAAATTATTTAAATGTTATAGATTTAGCAGCTGACCTCATTGCTGGATTCATGACGTCATTAATTTTTAAATTTATCTCCAACGATTTACTGTAAAGATTTTGAAATTTGTTCAAGAAACGATTGTGGAAAGAATTGATGAAAGCGATATTTATGTTATTTTATTGGTTAGGCTCCGAGTTATATATAAAACATGAACCAATACAAATTGCCAATATCATACAAAACAACTAATTATCATCATTATAAAAAACAACGTTACTTTTTAGACGATGTACCTTAATAATAATAATAATAATAATAATAATAGTCCTTTTGTTAAACAATTACCTACGCTATTATTCCTTACTCTACAGAGTGGCCCATAAGTTCAAATCAGTTATAATTAAAGCGAAAATACAAAAAAAATCAAACAAAGAACAAAGTTTATAATAAGTTTAGAAAATTTATTGATTATTCAAAGCGCAAAATATTATGACCATCTCGACAAATATTCTTTCCTTAGTAATCAATTAAGTCAGTGTGAGCTCCGCTGGATGGATTTTCGATTTAATAATAACCGATTGGGACTTATGGCCCACCCTGTACATCGTCAAACCGAACAAAAATCTTCCTAACTTCGGCTGGTTAGATTAAAAAAAAGTTGGGGAAATACTACTGCATTAGAATGATGGAGCTTTGTGAACCTGCCGATAAAATTTATCATTATCATCATTATTATTCCACGCATCTTAGGTTGGAAAGTATAGTAGAGACGCGCCCTACACGCCATCAGTACCACTCTTTTTACGTGTCATTTTTATTACTGTAAATAAGAGAGAGAGACGATATAAGATATTACTTTCGGCAAATCGAACCCTCACATTGTATCGTAAAGAACCTTTGAGATTTAAAATTTTTATACCTTTCCGTCAATGTATTGACGGAGGACGTCATTTGTTTTAGTTTTCTCACTGTGGGTAGTCCACACCCGTTCGGTATAACGCAATAAAATTTAACTCATTCGACCTTACGAAGCCAGATGGTGTATAATACGTCATATTTTGAGCAGACTATAATTAGTTACGCGACACCAAAAAATCTTAATAGATCACTTAATAAAATAATACTCTCTGCGGGAACATCGAACAAGCATGGTACAGTAGAGGGATGAAACCAAACCATGTTTAGGAGTGTAACGTTCAAGTAAAACAAAATGGTTTTCAAGAAATATTTACAATTACGGGTCCATTTAGCTAGAAAAGAACGCAGCAATGAAAATCTTGAGCTTCACAAATCTTGATACAATGAGTTCGGATGTGAAGCTTAAGATTTTCATTGCTGCGTTCTTTTCTAGCTAAAGTGGGCCCTACGGGCCCATTTAGCTAGACCTGCGGTGCTGGGGCCTTTGGCCCACCCAATTAGTGAGGGGTGGTCAATTGTTAAGTTTCACAAAAGTTCCTCGTGAACTTAAAGTAAATATTAAGCTTTCACTGCTTTAATAATTACTTTTCAAAATCTTCGGTATCCAATTTCAATTTTTTAAATAAATTTTTGACAAACTTAAACTCTGCCTCAATTATATTATACAGGGTGGCCCAAAAGTCTGTCCCCCCCCCCCCCCCAAATAGTTTAGAATGCGTCCGGGCAACATACTTTTGGCCCACCCTGTAGATTCGTTCATAATCTGAAACTCTCAAATAAGTTCGTTTTCAAAATCAAATATAATAAAAACTAAAATTAAATACAACCTTCGTAAATAAAAGTTACTATAAATACATGAAAAAATATACGGATCATCATACTTCCAAAACATTGTGAGGTAACAAAACTCATATTTTAGTGAGGTGAAACTAATTAAACTTTCAATCAAAGTCTAATGTTTGGAGCGTTTGTGAACGTTTCAACCCAAACTGTCAACAACGATGAAAGAAAAAATAGAATCTAACTTTTTATAAGATTATATGCAAACCCAAATTAAAGCAGAAAAAAAAATTGGGAGATGCGCAACTTTCGACGTTTCGGAATACAGTATTCCTATCAAAAAATATACAGGGTGTCCCATAAGTCCGATCTCATAGGGAAATTTATTTCAAATTAAATTTACAAAAGTAATAAATTAGAAGCAAACAAATGTTCAAATTGATGTGTTGGTTTGGGACTTTTTTTTAATTTGAATTGAACTGAATAACCTTTATTAATAATAAATTAAATATATTAGTTTTACAATTTACAATGACATAAATAATTGTGAAGCTGTAATCTAACCTAACCTAAACTGGGTATAATCTAATCTAACATGACTAAACATATAACCTATCCAAGTTAGCGTAAACCTATCCTACTCTAACTTAATCGAGAGAAGTGCGTAAACGACTTCGACAAGTCCATAATAATTTGGGAAATTTCCCTTTGTGGAGATTGGCCACGTCTCTCAACACATTGCGATAGCAGCGCAATGATGATTCACAAATCTTGGACCCAAGCACTGTTCCACCGGTAACATAAATGCTGATTGGCTGCTTCCATTCCTCATTTTTAATGACATTTAGTTTTTTATGAGACGAAAGACGTTCTTTATGCTAGAAAATAATGTCCTATTTCATCACAGTTAATTAATTTACATTGTGAATTACGCAACTTGGATAAATATTTGGAGCTCAATGCGAGAGTAATTTTCACAAATATGAAATTTTTGTTACTGACCAAAATGCACGTGTTTAGATCGAAGTCCGTATGAAAGCTAATTAACAGTGAAAAATTTTGTTACTGACCAAAATGCAACTTTGCACACACACACATTCACCTGATTTCAAATGAGAATATTTTTTAATGTTACATATACAGAGTGATTTGTGATACATCAACCAAAAGAAAAACTGTCCAAATTTTGTCTCTCACCTCATAAATGCTCTATGTGACTTCCCCTAGTTACACGAGCAACGTTGACACGATAGTCGAATTCCTCCCATACTCGCTCCAGCATGTCCGTTGTCACTGACTCTACGGCAGTAACAATGCGAGTTCGGAGCTCATCCAAAGATGTGGGCAACGGTGGCACGTACACCCGGTGGATCTGTTCTGTAACGTCGACGAAACTCACGCTGCACTGTGACTACCGATTTACAGCTCGAAAACTGCAACACACAAAACGCCTTCTGCTGTGCGGACGCCATTTTCACACTGACTGTTTGTTGCTAGGCTAGGCCACGGCGTGACTTTGGAGCCTGTGACTACCGATTTACAGCTCGAAAACTGCAACACACACAACGCCTTCTGCTGTGCGGACGCCATTTTCACACTGACTGTTTGTTGCTAGGCTAGGCCACGGCGTGACTTTGGAGCCCTCTCGCGGTGATCTTGTAAAACTCGGAGATTTCCTCTTTCATGTGGTGTATGCCCAGTTGATGCACGGTTGATAGGTACGGAAGTATTCTCAGTTGAAATCGGACGAATCATTTGAATAGCCCTGTATATATATATATATATATATATCAAAGCTATTGACTTCTCCTTAGGGAAACGGAGCTTACAGATGAACAGAAGGACCAACACAACGGCAAACATTTTCATTTATTTTTTGTACTTCAGACGTTTCGACAAATCTTTTGTCATCATCAGTGAATTAAGTCTTAAAACCTTAAAACAAAAGTAAAAAGTGAAAATTACATCAATACAATATTAAAACCATTAAAATTAAAACCTTGTAGTGATGAAATTTTAATGATTTTAATTTTGTATTGATGCAATTTTCATTTTGTTTTAAGGTTTTAATTTTAATGGTTTTAATATTGTATTGATGTAATTTTCACTTTTTACTTTTGTTTTAAGGTTTTAAGACTTAATTCACTGATGATGACAAAAGATTTGTCGAAACGTCTGAAGTACAAAAAATAAATGAAAATGTTTGCCGTTGTGTTGGTCCTTCTGTTCATATATATATATATATATTAGTGGTAACACGTGTTTCGATCGAAGTCCGTATGAAAGCTAATTAAGAGTGAAAATCTAGCAGTAAATTGTCATTTGATGTGTCATTATCTGGTGTGAATATTTAGTGCACGTAAAGTGATACTTTTTTCTTAAGTGGTGAAAGTATGACATACGCCATCAAAAGTAAAACAAAGCAAATTATTCTTACTCGATTAGTTCCATCTGAAAAAAAAAATTAGGGGCCCATCCATACGAATGAAACGAGGCACTTTATTTTTCCCCAAAATTTCATAGCCATCCCCCGATATCTCCCGCGGCTGCTCTCTCGAGCATCAATCACTGGACATAACGCACGACATCCCCCATCCCCCGGAGAAAGAGAGACCACCATTCTCCCTCACCTTCACCTATAATCAAAATCCCCGCACCTCACCCTCTCCTCCTTGAGCAAATTCTTCGCTCACCAGTCTTTATATAATAATTTATAAATAACACGGAAATGGGTAACCGATTTCTACGGTTTTGCGAGGTTTGTTTGCAACAGTGCAACCGATGAATCGAGGGCAATTAGATTGCTTTGTCAATTTCTCTCTGATTTTAACTGCTTGAATTGGAAAAATGAAGACCTCACTCTTATAGCAAGTGACAAACAACTAAATGAAGTAAAATATTTCAGAGAGAGAGAGATGTATAATGGAATTAAATTCGCTTCCGGTTTATGAAGCAGAATGAGACTGAGGAAGCAGCGAAAGAAGAGAATATAAATGATGAGCAGAAACAGGAAAGGAGACGAAGAAAAGAAGCAGATACAAACATGCCGCATGTTGGAATACTAACACACAAAGAGGGAGAAAAAATGATTGTAACAAAATTACTAAAAGAAACACGTAGATCAGTTGGAGAACAGCAGAGTGAATAGCGTAAATGGCGAAAAACAAGTGGGAAATAACGATAATAGCCTGAGGTTACCTTCGAAAAAGGAAATTAAAACCAACAAACACAAACCCCAATGATAATGTGGAAAGAACTGTATGCATATACTATGCTAAAGGCTTTTGCGGATATAAGGAAGGACAGTGTATATATGGGCACCCAACCATGCGCAATTTCTATTAAAATAACGGTCGCTATAAATTTGACGATAGCTACAAATTTTATCATCTCACCATTTACAAGTACTATGCGAGGCTGGGGGTCTGCAAATATCGTAAGAAATGCTATCACCACCACCTCCCATCAAATTCAAGGGACAATAGGAGAAACGGCAAGAGACCTATCAATACAAACCAAGAAGCAAATCTTCTCGACATCGCAGACACAATACGGCTACTAAACCTCATTCGGCGCACACAGTCGACACAGCTGATAACTTCCGAGCCGATCCGTTACCAAGCAAGAAACTACCAGGACTGATAACGGGAAACAGAGCTTTCTTGGAGGACCATAGGAATAAAAAACATGTGACACTGAAGGAAACTGAATTTGGGACAGTCGAAGGACAATGCAAAACAGTTAACATAAATATAGTTCTGGCAAATATTCAATGGCTAAGACCGAACCACACGATGAACAAAGTTTCATACCTGCAAGAATTTATGAAAGAATAAAGACTGACATCGCATGCCTCACATAAACACATCTTAAAGACTGCCAAGGAGATTGTGAAAACTGCGAATACTGCATAGATAAAAAAGAAATAGAAAGTGGCTGTGCTATATACATACTTGAGAATCATATGACAGAAACAATAATAACTTTAATAAGTAAATCAAACAGCTACGTGGAGCTCAATATGAATCAGCTTTCAGTATCCCAAATAGATAAAAAGCAGTACCTGACAGAAATACCTTTTCTGAAGAGAAATTAAATGGAGAATGTATAACTGATTTTGAATTTACCGCAGAAGATATAACGAAAACTATAGGACAAAAGAAATCATATTCAGCTGCAGGCCCGGACAAACGAAATGCCTTGTTGATTAAAAACTGTAAGAACGAAATAACTACACCCCTTTATGGGATATGGAGAAGATCCCTCGACGAGGGGAAAATGCCAAACATACTAAAAAGAGCGAACATTGTTCCTATATTTAAAGGGGGAGATAGGTCTCAAACAAAGAACTATAACCCAGTGTCGCTGACATCACATCTCACCAAAATGTTTGAAAGAATAGTCAGGGAGAAAGTATATGACTTTCTGGAGACGCATGAAGGGTTCAATGAGAACCAGCGCGTATTCCGATGAGGAAGATTGTGCGTATCACAACTAATAGAGCATTATAACAATATCATACAGGCACTCGAGAGCATCGATAACTACGATGTAATATACGCGGATTTTTCTAAAGCATACGATAAGTGTGATCATGACATAATAGCACATGAAATGAGACACATGGGAATAACAGGAAGAGTGGGCAAATGGATCTACAACTTCCTCAGGGAACGAGATGAAGCCGTAAAAATCCAAGGTATATCATCATCAGAATCAAAAGTACGCGGCTCAATTCCACAAGGAACAGTATCAAACCCACTCCTATTCATTATTATGCTGAGAGACAGACAATGAAGTAGGCAACAACAGTTGAGTAACATCCTTTGCTAAGTGATCCAAAGATCAGCAAAAAAATCGGCAATGCAGAAAAGATGGAAACCATACAGAAGGACACAAACAGATTATACAAATGTTCAGAAGACAATAACATGAACTTTAACACCAAGAAATTTCAGCTCTTGAGATCTGGAAGAAACGAGAAATTTCGGCTCTTGAGATATGAAAGAAATGAAGAATTTAAACAGACAGCATACTATGCCCCAGATAGACAGGAAATTCAGAGAAGCACGAAAGCAAAAGATTTTGGAGTAATAATGACTGATGAGGCAAAATTTGAAACGCAAACATATAGCGATAAACAAAGCAAAAGGAGTTACGGGATAGCTAATAAGGACCTTCAAAAGAAGGGATGAGAAGGTAATGATTCCGCTGCTGAAAACAGTGATCATACCAAAACTTGAATACTGCTCAGTCGACGTCCCCATACAAAAACGAAAACATTAATAAACTGGAAGGAGTCCAGAGGAATTTCACAGCTAAAATTAATGGCTGCAAAGAGCTCAACCACCGGAAAAGACTATGTAAATTAAATCTCTATTCGCTGGAAAGAAGAGAGCGCTACACCATAATTTACGTATGATAAATAATGGAAAAACTGGCACCTAACCTCAAAATAAACGCAGTTGACATCCAAACAACGCTGGAAAATAGAAAAGGTAAAATGTGCAGTGTTCCAAAACGAAAGGCCCGACAAGGGATACCCTTAACACTGAAGGAAAATAGCTTCGTTGTCAGGAGGCTAAGACCTTTTTATGCAGATTCCAAAGAACCTTTGGAGCGTCACAGGGGTCAAAGTTGAAATTTTCAAAAGAACGCTAGATGCCTGGTTCAGGACGGTACCAGATCTACAGAAGCTAAGGCTAACAAAGACCCTAAGATCCACTCTAAGGTTAGCCCGAGAGAAAGGAAAGAGTAGGGGGTTAAGAGAAGAGAATAAGGGGATAAGTAAGTAGCAACACCTATCACTCGTGGGTTAACATTCATTCAGAAAAAAAAAAAAAAGACTCCCCATCATCATCCACCGGCCACTGCCGACAAGTCGGAAAAATAGTCGACGAGAATAGGAGAGGGGTGAAAGATGAAAAAAAAAAAAAATAAGAACGCTTACAAACCATGCAACACAGTCTTAACTCACTGTCATACAATGCAAACTACAGACATGCAAGTAAGGAGAGTTACAGACATGCAAGTAAGGAGAGGATAAGAAAAAAAAAAGTAGGTAAAGTTAAACAACAAGTGGGTTAGTTTACGCTACGAACTACATCTACGTTTGTGTTAGTCTAATTTTTTTTTTTATTATTGCTGGCATCACACGCTGGCATGTCACAAGCTGGCATTAATCGTCAACAGACTCATCCTCGACCACCACCCCTAGAGCTCCTGTTGCTAATTGTTTTTTATTTTAAACAACGTTAATATTTTTAAAATGCCTATAGATCTAAACGGTTCTTAAACACATTAACGCTGGTAGAGTTAACGACTGACGCGGGAAGATTATTCCATTTATCAATTACTTTAAACGTAAATAAGTTTTTAGCGATATTAGTAATGAAACGTCTGCCACGCAACGTAAATCCGTTATTACGAGTATTGCTATTATCGAAAGTGAACAGTTTGTCAAAATTTACGTTATCAATTTTATTAACGATTTTGAAAACTTCAATAAGCTCCCCCCTTAATCTCCTAGTTTCGAGTGAATGCAAGCCTAACTCTTTAATCCTATCTTCATAAGGCTTGTTGCGCAATGACGGAATTAGTTTCGTGGCGCGACGTTGAACCCTTTCTAACCTATCAATATCCTCACGCAAATATGGTTACCAAACCTGAACGGCATATTGTAAATGAGGCCTGACTAGGGACTTGTAAAGTGGCAATATAATATTCTTCGATTTAAATTCGAAATTACGCGCTATGAAGCCTAACATCCTATTAGCTTTTGCGCAAGACTCCAGGCGCTGGTTCCTAACCTTTAAATCCTTAGATACGCGCAGTGGCGGTCCTAGCTTACATGACGCCCTGGGCGAACCTCACCTTCAGCGCCCCCCCCCCTGTTCGCCAACACACACACATTCGAATCCCCCCAAAATAAAGGACAGACATAACTCTTTCACAAAATAACTTTTTATTGGACTAATTGTTGGAACTTCAGAACCAAAACAAAGACTCAAATTTCTGAATTTTACAAATCCTTCATCACGTAAATAGAATAACTCACTTAAGAGAATGTAATTATGATACTATGAACAGGAAAAATACAAATTAAATTGCACAACTGCCATAAATAAACTAGAGAATCAAATTTCTAAATTGTACAAATGCTCTATCACATAAATAGAATAAGGCACTTAAGAGAGGGTAATTATTATGCTACACTTTGAACAAGAAACAAAATAATTGCACCACAGCACAACTGCCATCTAAAGCCTGACTCTTCTTACCTTCCTTGATGCAAAGTCATGAATTAAATCATCATATGAAATCTGCTCAGCAATTGTATGATTTATACTGATGATGGCCAGACCGGTAAGGCGTTCCTGTGACATAGTTGACCTCAGGTAGGATTTGATGAGCTTCAGCTTTGAAAAGCTCCTCTCTGCTTCAGCAACAGTGACTGGAAGAGTAAGACCAATTCTGAGAGCAGTCCACAAATTTGGATATATTTCAGAGAGCTCCCTTTCATGGATAAATGTCAGCAGTTCAAGCAAGGATATGGTCTTTGATGGCAAGTCAGGCAAGTTCTTCAGCTCCTGTGCAAGCTCTCTGCCATCCAAGTCAGATTGTCCCTTAAAGTGTAGTGTAGTACTAAGGTTCACACATTGTTCTGTCAGCTCCTCAAATGTGAGATTTTGGAAATGTGTCAGCACTCCAAACTTCTCTCCCACAATTTCCAACGTGGAAAATCTTTCCTGAATGGCTGATGTTGCAGCATCAACCACTGCATTGAAAAATGTCACCTCCAGCTTCTTCAAAGCATCAATCAAGGGCTCATCAGATGCTTCATAGGAGAAGTGCCGCTTTGTGGACCTCAGCCGTTTTTGTTTTAACACAGCCTCCACATTCATTTGTTCACAGATATCTGTGGCTGCCATTTGTGCAGCCACAAAACCTGTTGCCCTGTAATTGCGGAGACCTCTCTCTGTTTTTTTTAGGAGATTTCCTGCAACATCAACGTGCATGCTAGGAGACTGCATCTGCTTGCTCACATGCTGAATTTGGCACAACAGGTCATGCCACACCACTGAACAAATGGCGAAGCGGTATGACCCAACCTCCTCTGACAGAGATTGAGCCTCGACCTTTATTACAGAGTCTTTGGTGTGGTCCCTCACCTCGATCAGTGCATCTCTCACTGCAGCTGCCTGATATCTCAGGGGCTCCACACTCTTGATCTTGCTTTCCCACCTTGTATCAGACCACATCTTCAATGTGATGTTCACATGTTTTTCAAAATGGCCCATCGTTGTGTGGAGGCTGAAAACAAGTTGTAAAGCTTCTGCAAGATGCCAAAGTAACTTGTGGCATCAATAGATCCCTTAGCAGCATCGGCCACAAGCAAATTCAGAGAATGAGCCCCACATGGAACAAACAGAGCTCTGGGATTAATTTCTAGGAGCCTGGATTGAACACCCTTGTTTTTTCCCCTCATGTTGGCCCCGTTGTCGTATGATTGTCCTCTACAGTCCATGAAAGGAACTTTTAGCTCCTCCAGTCTCTTCAGAATCAGAGATGCCAAATGTTGACCAGTGGACTCCTCTGCCTCCAAAAACCCCATGAAATGTTCCTTTATATGGGGCTTCCCCTCCAGTGACACAACCCGAATCACAACTGACAACTGTTCAGTGTGGCTGATATCTGGAGTGCAATCTAGAATTATTGAAAAAAACTTTGATTGTTTGATGTCGCTCACCATTGCTGAAATGGTCTTGCTGCTCGACAAATCAATGAGTTCGTTTTGTATGTGGTGGCCGAGGTAGCTGGTGTGACTGGAGGTCCCTTTTTGGACACGGTTAATGTGCTCTTGCATTATAGGATCAAATTGTGCCATCAGTTCAACTTCTTTCAGAAAATTGCCATTTGATGGTGAGAACAATTTTTCTGTATGTCCCTTAGTGCCAAATTCCTAACTGCCAGAGAATGCACAATAGCAGTGAGACGTGTCAGCACCGCTCTCCATCTCAACTTCTCAGCCTCCAGAAGTGCCATCTCCTGCTTGTCAATGGTCTCCCCCTTTCTCATCCTCACTGCCAGTTCTTTCCAGATTTTCATAGAATTTAGGTGTTCTGAACTGTTGTCATGTGATGTGAGCAATGAGCTTGCATGCTTCCAGTCCGAGAGTCCCAAACTTGTTAAATTTATTTCCTCTTGGAAAATAATGTACAACAGAAACAGAAAAGGCTGTTGTTTTTAAGGAATAGACCAACCAACTTCTGGTTATATTTTCCCCACTAACCAATGACTTCCTGAAGTATTGATGGTGGAAACTTCTTCCGTCACTGTCGTTTCTAGGGAATACAAAGTCAGATGGTACTTGACTTGGTCCCCTGGAAACCAGTTGTGTCCGAATTCTCTCAGTCAGAACTGAAGGCCAGTTAGCAGGGTCGGTGGACAGAGACTCATCCTCAGGAGGCGATTCTGCTCCAGGCATTTCTAATAGAAAGAACAAGAGCATTACTCATTAGTATACACACCTAAGTTAGATAACACATTATTCACAGCACTTTGTTATGGTGGTGGTGTTATGGAATTATGGTGGTGAAACACCACACATACTCAGTAACCCAGACCCAGTGATAATAACATTATAATTTAAACTGTTTGCAAAATGCTTTGCAGGGATGCACACACATACACATACACACACACGCACACACTCACAGACATATGTGCACACAAACTCACCTGAAGAGTCCTGCCGGGGAGAAGTAGAAGCAAATGGGTCTTCATCCTCAGGATCAGACTGCATTTGTGGAGACATATGTGAGGCTGAGGAGGTAGATGGCTCCTCAGCCTCAATAATGGCAGAAGTAGACGGCTTCTCATCCTGGCTAGTGGCAGAGGGTGTTCCAAAATATTTCAAAAGTGCCCCTGCAAATAGTAAAATAGAACATAACAGACCAATGCATGAATAGGCTAGTACAATTAATTTAACATGTTATTAAGCACAATTTATTAAACTTTTAGAATAGGAAACAAATGAATAATACAACCTCCTTGGTTAATGGCTAATTATATACATAATAGTACACTTCAAATGACTCAGAAAGCTATATCACAAAATAGCAGTGCAATATAGCAGTGAAGAGTAGATGACATAGCTCTATACCTTTATCTTTTGCTCGTTTCTCCTCTTCTTCTTTCCTCTTTTTTCTAAACTGAGCACCTGATAGCTTTGATCTCTTCTTATCCATTTGCGGTTATTTGACAGACCTTAGTGGCATAGTGTGAAGATTCGTTCTGTAATAAATAATTACATTTCACTATTTAACCAAACCCAGAAAAATAACATTACATATGTTAAAGTATGGGCCTTTATTCCCAATAATATTAATCTGGAAGCATTTTGCATTGTTTAGGTCTTTTATGGGAAGGTTTATGGAAAATGCAATAGATGGTTTTTTATTAATAAAAATATATTTATTGATCTTTTATTATTTATTTTATTTTATTTTTATTTTTATTTATTTCTTTATTTATTTATTCTTATTTTTATTTTTTTTGCAGGCGCTCATGCCGCCCCTCCACAAATGCCGCCCTGTGCGGCTGCCCATATTGCCCATATGAGGAACCGCCACTGGATACGCGTACGCCTAAACTACTTCCTCGTCAACGCTCGCTAACTCCCTACCATCCATCGTGTACGTGTAATTATTGTAACGAGAACCTATATGCAAAACTTTACATTTGTCTACGTTAAATTGCATCTGCCACTTATCCGTCCACTCCATAATCCTATTTACATCGTCTTGGAGCCTATTTCTATCGTCCTCGTTAACAACCTTACCGCCTATTTTAGTATCGTCCGCGAATTTTGACACGTTACTAGTCAATCCTACATCTATGTCGTTAATGTAAATTACGAATAGCAATGGGCCTAACACTGAACCCTGTGGGAACCGCTACCTACATCCAACCACCCCGATTCACTACCATTAACAACGACCCTCTGTCTCCTAGCACGAAGCCATTCCTCGAACCAGTTAGCTACCTGACCGCGTATACCGTGCGCTTTAACCTTCGCAATTAATCTTCTATGCGGAACTGTATCGAACGCCTTTTTAAAATCTAAATAAATAACGTCAGCCGCTCTATGCCTATCGTATTCGCACACTATGTCGCTATAAAATTCTAACAAATTAGTTAAACAAGATCTATGGCGTCGAAAGTCGAAACCCATGCTGACTACTATTAATCAAATCTCGACTTTCTAAGTGATCGATGATACGATCCCAAACTACGGATTCCAAAAGTTTACCGACAGTTGACGTTAAGCAATTGGGCCTATAATTGCTAGCTACTGTGCGGTCGCCTTTTTTAAAAATGGGCGTGACGTTAGCTAATTTGAAGTCTTCAGGAATAATCCCCGTTTCGAGTGACTGATTAAAAATCTTCGTTAAGGGTCCTACGATAACGTCTTCCAAATTTTTCAAATGTCTGGGATAAAAAGAGTCAGGGCCTGGAGCCTTGCTAACTTTTAGCCTATCGATATAATGCGCAATCTCACCCTCGTAAACAGTTATTTCATCCAAAATAGTCTCGCTACTAAATGCAACGATATCGTCCACGTCGGGGACATTATTTACGTCTTCTACGGTAAAAACTGTCGCAAAAAAGTTATTGAAAATACCCGCCATCGCCTGAGCGTCAGAAGCCAAAGCGCCATTAGTGTCCACGAGAGGGCCTATATTACCTTTTATCGGCTTACGATTATTGACGTATCCAAAAAACTTTTTTGGATTATGTTTACTATCCGCAGCTATAAATATCTCTAAATTACGCTTAGCATTCCTAACTGATCTTTTAACCTGACGTCTAAGCTCGATATATCTATTAAAGTTAGCTGCCGTGCCATTGCGCTTATTAAGTCTATACGCTCTGTTACGCTCGTTTATGAACTCGCCTATTTCCCTAGTCCACCACTTGGGCCTACGAGGAATAAACTCCCTTTCAATATTCATAAAACTTTCTTTAAATGCCTCCCAATGCAAATTTGTGTCATTACCCATAAATAAGTTATCCAGTCCACTACTCTCATCCTATCCGCAAAACTATCAAAATTAGCCCTACGAAAATCAGGGACTTCTATTACGTTACTATCCTTAGTGTTTTCTATCAATAACTTAAACCTAAGAATTTGATGATCACTACATCCTAAACTCTCTCCAACTTCTAAACCTTCGACTATATTTTCGCCGTTCGTCATCACCAAATCTAAAATATTGTCACCGCGTGTTGGTTCGGTAACCATCTGTCGTAAAAAATTGTCTTCCATGAACTCAATCAATCTCAAACCCTCCTCATTACCAGTAAAAGTCTCATAATTAACATTAGGGCAGTTAAAGTCTCCGACAATTATACTATTTTGATTGTCAATAAAGTTACCAAGAAGTGAGTAAAATCTAGTATTGGTATCGAGGGGTTGAATGGGAGGTCTATAAACAACAACAAAATTAAAACTAATACTACGCGCCCTAACTTCAAGGCATATCGCATTAATTGCTGCCGGAAAATCTATCTTAACCTCGATAGCCCTAAGGGAATTACGAATGTACAGCAAAACGCCGCCACCAATCCTATGTAACCTATCATTAGTAAAGAGTTTAAAACCCGGTATATCAAGTTCCCCCAAGAAGTCCCGAGTCACGATATTTAACCACGTTTCAGTGATAGCAACTATATCGTAGTTGGCCGGAATAAATTATCGCCTTAAATTCGTTTAATGTATTTCTAATACTACGCGCGTTACAATAAAAGACGTTTAAGTTATTTTTTATCACGGGCCGGCGTTTTAAACTATTTTTCACGACGGGCCCGCGTTCCCCGAACCCACAACGTTTAAAGGCGGCTTCGACCTGTACAGCTTTCGTACGTTTTCGTTAATTAACCTACCTAGCCTAGCATTACCTATTTCGTTAAAATGCACCCCCATCTTTTATAAAAAGGCTAGGATTACTGAATTCGGACCACAGCTTTACGAACGGTACATTTTCCTCAGCACAAATATCTTCTAATTTATTATTAAAAAATATTGTTTCTGACGTAATCCTAAGACCCAAACCGTGCCTAGGGGTAATACCTAGAACTAAAGACCTATCTGACCTCGCCTTCAGGGACCTAATTAACCCCCCTATATCTCTCCAAAAGGTCAGGCACTCTCGTATCGGGCCTATACGAGTCGTTGCCTCCTACCATCGTCACCAACATCGAGTGACGGGAAGCAACGTCAATCCTATCCACTTCGTCTCTAACTCTGTCAACCCTGGCCCCTGGGAGACAGACCCTCCTCCTCTTGGTTGGATGCCGTTCAACGAACTCTTTGTCCATATGGCGCACTAAAGAGTCCCCAATTAAAATAGTTTCCCCCCTTATTCACGTCCCTTTCCAAATGGGCGAAAGGGTTCGAAACCTCGATAGGGGGGATTCCTATCACCTAACATACGCGGCCTAGCTCCACCCTTAACTTCCCTAAATCCCTCCCCCATCTACTAATCTCGGACCAACCTTAACCCCTTCCTCAACTCGATCCAACCTTCCCGACAAGCTACCTAAACTATAAACTAGGTTACGCACCTCACCCTTCAAATTACTAACGTCTTCAACGTTAGTATTGGTTCGGCTTTCGTCAACCGTAGCCCTACCCCTGCCCTCATCAAGCGTTGCAAGTCTTTCCGTTACCTCACGTACTACACTGCGTTTTATGTCAACTATTTCCTCCATTAACTCGCAAAAGAAACAAACTGATCTCTCGGTAATCGCCATAGGACCGCCGTTATAATCTTTAAATTCTGAATACCACCGGTTTACCCCACACCTAACACGACGCTTTCTGCGACGGCATCGCGCAGTCAAAAATTAGTTTTAACCGTCACAAGTTTAAGTTAAATTAAGCCGGCAGGCTATGAAAACTTCTAAATCGCTAAAAACCATTAATGTTCAATTATTTAACTATAACAATGTGAATATAAACGCAAGTACTGTATATAAAATTCAAAACTTTCCAAAAGTAAAATTCTTAGCAATATGCAAAAGTAGATGCAATATCAGAGAGCTCAGGATATGCGTCCGTCTGGTGTGTCTGGTTATGTGCGATGAAGATCGCAAGAAAGCAGTTCGCTCCTCCATCAGGCCAGGCTTAGAGGTAGGGCCACCAACTTGACCTTCGTGTAAAGATAAACCTGGTCAAATTTCTGTGCGTCGGTCTATCATATATATATATATATATATATATATATATATATATATATAATATATATATATATTATATATATATGATGTAAAGCCACAAGGAAAAAGAAAAATGATTCCAAGACCTTTCGTGTATCAGAAGTACACCTTGTCAGGGAATGACGAGGTGTACTTCTGAATATACGAAAGGCCTTGGAATCATTTTTCTTTTTCCTTGTGGTTTACATCATTCATTCATTTCACGTGTTTAATTGTGAAATTCATCCCATATATATATATATATATATATATATATATAATATATATATTATTATGTAGGCGTTAATGTAAATAATATTTAATTTTGAGTGCCTAATCAAATTTCTTATAACTGTTTATACATACAGACAGACACACACATTATAATGAACTACACACGTTATGAGGAATTACGATAATGCTAGCTAACTTAAAGAATAGAGTAAGGAATAAGCATGAAAATAAATTAGCAACAAACAATGGTAACCGCGTCCACTGTTATTCATGACCTTCAAATGATACGGAGATGAAAATCAACAGACTCTTTGACATCTTCCGCTGATGTCAGAAATCATCCAACAAAAATTGATGTTATGAAACGTTAAATACCACAACATTTATTAGAATTTCCGACGAGAGAGAGAGAGAGAGAGAGAGGGGGGGGTGACACCTTTTTCTTAGTTTTTTAAACATGATACCAACATGTTTAAAGTAAAGATATATTTCTTTTAAATGTATTTTCTATTCGTAATCCTTTAAAAGAAATTCTAAGAAATGTAATCAGGAGAACCGAACAAAAAATAACTATAAATGAAGGAACAAAGAGCTGTTATTATTTTAATATGCAAAAGGAGTCCATCCGCCACCTTCTGACGTCAGTATGTTTACACGGTGCGGTTGAACAACATTTTAATTGCGATTCAATTTCTTATTTTGAAGATGAAGCGCGCGCGCTCTCTCTCTCTCTCTCTCTCTCTCTCTCTCTCTCTCTCTCTCTCTCTCTCTCTCTCTCTCTCGTTTCATAAGCGGAAAAGGCTTGACGTAAAGGATTCCATTATTGTTAATTACTAATTATACTGGTCGACAAAATCAAACCTTTTTTTCTCTCATCAAAGATGTATACACACTTTTCTAGCCCAGTTTTGTACGCTGATTCCAAATCTGTTTTCGGGTTTCCTCTAGCGCATCTAGTTATCGAAATATGACTGGTGTTAATTTCAGCATAATTTATTGTAAAAGTACAACTTTATTCATAAAAAGAAATGTACACCAACCTAAAAACGTTGCGAGTACGATTTTTTTTTTGTAAACCTTGTCCGGATCGTCGCGGTACAACATTCAGCAGTTGTGGTATACTTTCGTTCCAGAAACCTTGGTAGCGATTTTCCATTGACTGGATGTCTTGATGGAAGCGTTCCCCCTGTTCGTCACTCACCGCGCCAGGGTTTTCGGGAGAAATGTAGATGCGAATGTAAAAAATGTATTTTTAAGGACATGCGACAGCCCATTTCTTGATATGCATTGAGCAGTTTCTGAACTCCATCTTTGTATGCGGGAGACTTGTGGTTACCCAAGAAGTTTCCACAAATTCGTTTGAAAGCCTGCCATGCTTTTAGTTCTAAGGCATTGAGGCTTTCTTCAAAGCCTTCATCCTGCAGAACCTCCCTGATTTGGGGCCCCACAAAGATTCCCTCCTTCAATTTCGCGGCACTGATGTTTGCAAATGTCTCAACAAGGTATCGAAACCCTCTCGAATTCGCCTTACCCATCGCTTTCACAAACTTTTCATTAAGCCGAGCTTAATGTGGAGAGGTGGCAGGAAATCTTCTTTGGATCAACTAAAGGAATATACTGGACACTGCCCGTTCCTGGCTCGTATGTGCTTCTTTGCTGCCAGTCATGTCTGATGTAATGACCCGAGGGAGCACGGCTGTCCCATAGGCATAGGAAACAACAGTATTTCGTGAACCCTCCTTGCATGCCCATTAACATACCAATGACTTTGAGATCACCACAGATATTCCATTGACGAGTGCTGTACTGGATTGCTTCGAGTAGTATATTCATGTTATCGTACACGTCTCCTTTAGATGAACGGAGTGGGCGATCGGAATGGACGGCTTTAAGTTTCCGTTATGCAGGGAGAACCGCTTTCAAGCTTCGCTGTGAGGACTCAATGACGAGGCGCCACTCAGATGGTGTGTGTACCTGTGACAAGTTCTCGAAAAGTCCATTGATATCATGGCAATAGCAGAGCGGACCGTCTACTGAATGTCGCCAAATCATGGTTTCGTTTTCGATAGTGACACACTCGGACGTTCTTCTCAAGTAAGTGTTTTTGCTTGAGTCTCGAGGAGAGAAGTTCTGATTTCTCTTTGGAGGGGGCTAGGTCTCTGAGGAGGTCATTCAACTCGTTTTGGGTAAGCCTTTCCGGCTCCGATTGCTCTTCGTCAGGTGTATATTAAAGATCGGCCGAAGGTCCCGCATCTCCGCCAATCGCACCTTCATCCATGCTGTGGAGGTACCAGAATCGCCATCGTGTCATTGTGAGGGATCGGTCTGATCGCGGAGTCTACAGATCTACAAAAGCTAAGGCTAACACAGACCCTAAGATCCACTCCACTCTTAAGGTTAGCCCGAGAGAAAGAGGAGAATAGGGGGTTAAAAGAAGAGAATATGGGATTAACTAAGTAAAATAAGGGATTAACAAGTAAAATAAGGGATTAACTAAGTTCGGATAAACGATGTTATGCTTGTTCTTCACGGAGAATCCAGTTATGTCAACATTGCAAAAGTAACAATCGCCATGATGGTCTCTCGGCTCCCTCCATATCATGGGTATAGAAAACGGCATCGCCTTTTTCCTTTGGTTCAACCAGTCACGTAATCCATTCTAACAAGCGGTACAGATAACATGTGGCGCCCACGCCTTATTTTGGTCGCCTAGTGGACAGCCGAAGTATAACCGGTAAGTTTTCCGAAGATCCATCGTGATTGTACGTCGTTGTCATTTAGTCGCGGACGAGCTGCATACGTAACAGAAATTGTCGGGGTGATTTTTACACTTTCGTGGCATGATGATCGATGAGTGTAAGTGGGCGACACAAAACAAAACACAACACACAACTAGACATGTGACTGTTACGCCAAAAAATAAAAGGGTGTACATGTGCAACGTTTGCAAATTTGTGGCCAGCAACTGCTCTCACCTAAAATACCACAAGACAACCTGCGGAAAGCCTAAGTTGAAACGACAAAATGCCATACATGAGGGTACAGAAACGGTAAAACAAGAACCTACACCGAAGCTGCAACGACAAAATACTCCGCTACATGTATAATAGGGTGGATCGATTTTCCTTTTTTTCGATTTCCATATTCTAATAGAGACAAAAACTTGCGCATGCATGAGAAAATAGCCTCTGCAAAATCTTAGCTTAATAGGTAATCACCTTCTGCCCCCGGCAGAGCGATGAAAATCATATTTTAGTAGTCAAAAACGTATTTTTAAACCCTAGCCTAGAGTCATAAAATTTTGCGTGTGTGTTATTTCATGCCTAAGCAACGATATAAATGCTATGGGAAATATATAAATGCATTATTTAAGACAAAGAGCCGATCTGAAATATGTATAATATACATATTTTCAGATCGGCTCTTTGTCTTAAATAATGCATTTATATTCCCATAGCATTTATATCGTTGCTTAGGCATGAAATAACACACACGCAAAATTTTATGACTCTAGGCTAGGGTTTAAAAATACGTTTTTGACTACTAAAATATGATTTTCATCGCTCTGCCGGGGGCAGAAGATGATTACCTATTAAGCTAAGATTTTGCAGAGGCTATTTTCTCATGCATGCGCAAGTTTTTGTCTCTATTAGAATATGGAAATCGAAAAAAATGTAAAATCGATCCACCCTAATGTATAATGGACGCATATTATATATTGTATATATAGTATTATATATATGATAGTTATATGCATATTTTATATCAACGGTGGCCAAACCCCGGCTCGCGAGCCGCATGCGGCTCTCGAGGTTGTTAACTGCGGCTCGCGAGACAATTTTGGTTTTTTATTGTATTTATCATAAAAGACAAAATTCATAATACAAATATAATTTTTTTTCACATAAAAAAAATATGAAAAAAAACAAGGAAAAATTGAATTGACAATAAAATGCGTCATGCGTACGACAATTTCTTTTGCGTGACAGGCACTAAGCAGTATAATTACGTAATTAACACCAATCGCCACTCACCAGTGTCCAATACCCCTCGAGCTACCCTGCGGGCCGCGTGTAGTAACGAGTGTGTGTGTTTTAAAATTGGCTTCTTAGATCAAATAGTGGCTATTTTTCTCAGCTATACAAGTGAAAGTTATACAACCCCTTAGTTGATTAAAATGACTGAGCAGAGAAAGTGTAAGAAACGGAAATATGAAGAAGAAAATAGAGTTTTTAAACAGGAGTGGGAGAAGAGCTTTGCCTTTACTGTTAATGGTGGGAAACCTGTGTGTCTTATCTGCCACGTGACACTCAATCACTTTAAAGCCAATAACTTAAAGCGTCATCATGAAACGAACCATAAAAATTTTATTACGGAATTTCCTCCCAAATCAGAATTGCGGAAAACTAAGTTAACAATGTTGAAATCTAGCCTAGTTGCCCAACAAACTGTACTTCATCATTGTGTAAGACAGCTGACTTAACTACTGAAGCTAGTTTTGTTATGGCATGGAATATTGCTCGTGCTCAACTTCCCTACAGTAGTGGAGAATTTGTGAAGAAGAATATTGCCGATGGTACTGCAATTCTCGCTCCAGATAACACAAAGCTTCGAGAACAAATAACAAGTATTTCTATTTCCCGCCACACTACAGAGACACGTATTTCCCAGATCAGTGCTGAAATTACATGCTCGTTGCAGAGTGATTTGAAGAATTCTGTTGCATTCAGTTTGGCCCTCGATGAATCCACAGATAGTAAAGATAACCCTCAACTGGCGATATTTGTTCGTTATGTTACTGGCGATGGAAATGTGAAAGAAGAACTCTTGGACTAAATGACGCTAAGAGAAACCACCAGAGGAGTTGACATAAAGAACGCACTTGACAAGGCATTATCAAATGCTCAAGTACCATTGATTATATAAACTTGTCAGTGTTGCAACAGATGGAGCACCAGCCAAGTTAGCCGCGGCTTAATCAGTAGTTTAAATTTATACCCTAGCAACCTGGCAGTAAGAGGATATTGGAAGATCCCTACACAAGTTGTTAAAAAAAACTACATCAACAGTGAAAATAATACAGTAGTGTCTGAAGTTGTTTAACCGACTTCGTATAAAGTAGAGTTCATGCATACAAACTATTTACGGGTCACTACATCATCTTAAAAGCGGGAGACTGTCACCGATCCAATTACTGAATAGATCCAACGTCGCATAATATCTCACTGATCTAACGAGAAGCGGTGTGGCGTCGTGGCTATGATGTATCCGGTGAAAGGTGAAAGGAAATACGACAGTAACTTCGCTTCCTGTCCCACGTCCAGCCTTAATAAAGGAGAACCGACCACTTGACTCGCTTCCCTGAGCTTGGTGGCCACGATTCAGTTTATATTTGAACTTGAGCTTGTCGTACGTCAAAAACGAACTAGACTCGAAATAAGACAATTTTAATGACAACCAAACCCAAACCTATAACTAACCTATCTTCTGTCCAGACATTTTAGTATTTAAACCTAACTTAACGCTATATCTAAATTTTCTAAACCTATCTCACATGATACCAACATGTTTAAAGTAAAGATATATTTCTTTTAAATGTATTTTCTATTCGTAATCCTTTAAAAGAAATTCTAAGAAATGTAATCAGGAGAACCGAACAAAAAATAACTATAAATGAAGGAACAAAAGAGCTGTTATTATTTTAATATGCTAAAGGAGTCCATCCGCCACCTTCTGACGTCAGTATGTTTACACGGTGCGGTTGAACAACATTTTAATTGCGATTCAATTTCTTATTTTTGAAGATGAAGCGCGCGCGCTCTCTCTCTCTCTCTCTCTCTCTCTCTCTTCTCTTCTCTCTCTCTCTCTCTCTCTCTCTCTCTCTCGTTTCATAAGCGGAAAAGGCTTGACGTAAAGGATTCCATTATTGTTAATTACTAATTATACTGGTCGACAAAATCAAACCTTTTTTTCTCTCATCAAAGATGTATACACACTTTTCTAGCCCAGTTTTGTACGCTGATTCCAAATCTGTTTTCGGGTTTCCTCTAGCGCATCTAGTTATCGAAATATGACTGGTGTTAATTTCAGCATAATTTATTGTAAAAGTACAACTTTATTCATAAAAAGAAATGTACACCAACCTAAAAACGTTGCGAGTACGATTTTTTTTTTTTAAACCTTGTCCGGATCGTCGCGGTACAACATTCAGCAGTTGTGGTATACTTTCGTTCCAAAAAACCTTGGTAGCGATTTTCCATTGACTGGATGTCTTGATGGAAGCGTTTCCCCTGTTCGTCACTCACCGCGCCAGGGTTTTCGGGAGAAATGTAGATGCGAATGTAAAAAATGTATTTTTAAGGACATGCGACAGCCCATTTCTTGATATGCATCGAGCAGTTTCTGAACTCCATCTTTGTATGCGGGAGACTTGTGGTTACCCAAGAAGTTTCCACAAATTCGTTTGAAAGCCTGCCATGCTTTTAGTTCTAAGGCATTGAGGCTTTCTTCAAAGCCTTCATCCTGCAGAACCTCCCTGATTTGGGGCCCCACAAAGATTCCCTCCTTCAATTTCGCGGCACTGATGTTTGCAAATGTCTCAACAAGGTATCGAAACCCTCTCGAATTCGCCTTACCCATCGCTTTCACAAACTTTTTCATTAAGCCGAGCTTAATGTGGAGAGGTGGCAGGAAAATCTTCTTTGGATCAACTAAAGGAATATACTGGACACTGCCCGTTCCTGGCTCGTATGTGCTTCTTTGATGCCAGTCATGTCTGATGTAATGAC
Organism: Bathynomus jamesi; assembly: GCA_023014485.1. Lineage (NCBI taxonomy): Eukaryota > Metazoa > Arthropoda > Malacostraca > Isopoda > Cirolanidae > Bathynomus > Bathynomus jamesi. Next base: position 62,931 of record JAJOZX010010546.1, on the reverse strand, counting down.
CCGAGGGAGCACGGCTGTCCCATAGGCATAGGAAACAACAGTATTTCGTGAACCCTCCTTGCATGCCCATTAACATACCAATGACTTTGAGATCACCACAGATATTCCATTGACGAGTGCTGTACTGGATTGCTTCGAGTAGTATATTCATGTTATCGTACACGTCTCCTTTAGATGAACGGAGTGGGCGATCGGAATGGACGGCTTTAAGTTTCCGTTATGCAGGGAGAACCGCTTTCAAGCTTCGCTGTGAGGACTCAATGACGAGGCCCCACTCAGATGGTGTGTGTACCTGTGACAAGTTCTCGAAAAGTCCATTGATATCATGGCAATAGCAGAGCGGACCGTCTACTGAATGTCGCCAAATCATGGTTTCGTTTTCGATAGTGACACACTCGGACGTTCTTCTCAAGTAAGTGTTTTTGCTTGAGTCTCGAGGAGAGAAGTTCCGATTTCTCTTTGGAGGGGGCTAGGTCTCTGAGGAGGTCATTCAACTCGTTTTGGGTAAGCCTCTCCGGCTCCGATTGCTCTTCGTCAGGTGTATAGTAAAGATAGGCCGAAGGTCCCGCATCTCCGCCAATCGCACCTTCATCCATGCTGTGGAGGTACCGGAATCGGCATCGTGTCATTGTGAGGGATCGGTCTGATCGCGGAGTCTACAGATCTACAAAAGCTAAGGCTAACACAGACCCTAAGATCCACTCCACTCTTAAGGTTAGCCCGAGAGAAAGAGGAGAATAGGGGGTTAAAAGAAGAGAATAAGGGATTAACTAAGTAAAATAAGGGATTAACTAAGTAAAATAAGGGATTAACTAAGTTCGGATAAACGATGTTATGCTTGTTCTTCACGGATAATCCAGTTATGTCAACATTGCAAAAGTAACAATCGCCATGATGGTCTCTCGGCTCCCTCCATATCATGGGTATAGAAAACGGCATCGCCTTTTTCCTTTGGTTCAACCAGTCACGTAATCCATTCGAACAAGCGGTACAGATAACATGTGGCGCCCACGCCTTATTTTGGTCGCCTAGTGGACAGCCGAAGTATAACCGGTAAGTTTTCCGAAGATCCATCGTGATTGTACGTCGTTGTCATTTAGTCGCGGACGAGCTGCATACGTAACAGAAATTGTCGGGGTGATTTTTACACTTTCGAGGCATGATGATCGATGAGTGTAAGTGGGCGACACAAAACAAAACACAACACACAACTAGACATGTGACTGTTACGCCAAAAAATAAAAGGGTGTACATGTGCAACGTTTGCAAATTTGTGGCCAGCAACTGCTCTCACCTAAAATACCACAAGACAACCTGCGGAAAGCCTAAGTTGAAACGACAAAATGACATACATGAGGGTACAGAAACGGTAAAACAAGAACCTACACCTAAGCTGCAACGACAAAATACTCCGCTACATGTATAATGGACGCATATTATATATTGTATATATAGTATTATACATATGATAGTTATATGCATATTTTATATCAACGGTGGCCAAACCCAGCTCGCGAGCCGCATGCGGCTCTCGAGGTTGTTAACTGCGGCTCGCAAGACAATTTTGGTTTTTTTATTGTATTTATCATAAAAGACAAAATTCATAATACAAATATAATTTTTTTTCACAAAAAAATTATGAAAAAAAACAAGGAAAAATTGAATTGACAATAAAATGCGTCATGCGTACGACAATTTCTTTTGCGTGACAGGCACTAAGCAGTATAATTACGTAATTAACACCAATCGCCACTCACCAGTGTCCAATACCCCTCGAGCTACCCTGCGGGCCGCGTGTAGTAACGAGTGAGTGTGTTTTAAAATTGGCTTCTTAGATCAAATAGTGGCTATTTTTCTCAGCTATACAAGTGAAAGTTATACAACCCCTTAGTTGATTAAAATGACTGAGCAGACAAAGTGTAAGAAACGGAAATATGAAGAAGAAAATAGAGTTTTTAAACAGGAGTGGGAGAAGAGCTTTGCCTTTACTGTTAATGGTGGGAAACCTGTGTGTCTTATCTGCCACGTGACACTCAATCACTTTAAAGCCAATAACTTAAATAAGCGTCATCATGAAATGAACCATAAAAATTTTATTACGGAATTTCCTCCCAAATCAGAATTGCGGAAAACTAAGTTAACAATGTTGAAATCTAGCCTAGTTGCCCAACAAACTGTACTTCATCATTGTGTAAGACAGCTGACTTAACTACTGAAGCTAGTTTTGTTATGGCATGGAATATTGCTCGTGCTCAACTTCCCTACAGTAGTGGAGAATTTGTGAAGAAGAATATTGCCGATGGTACTGCAATTCTCGCTCCAGATAACACAAAGCTTCGAGAACAAATAACAAGTATTTCTATTTCCCGCCACACTACAGAGACAGTATTTCCCAGATCAGTGCTGAAATTACATGCTCGTTGCAGAGTGATTTGAAGAATTCTGTTGCATTCAGTTTGGCCCTCGATGAATCCACAGATAGTAAAGATAACCTCAACTGGCGATATTTGTTCGTTATGTTACTGGCGATGGAAATGTGAAAGAAGAACTCTTGGACTAAATGACGCTAAGAGAAACCACCAGAGGGGTTGACATAAAGAACGCACTTGACAAGGCATTATCAAATGCTCAAGTACCATTGATTATATAAACTTGTCAGTGTTGCAACAGATGGAGCACCAGCCAAGTTAGCCGCGGCTTAATCAGTAGTTTAAATTTATACCCTAGCAACCTGGCAGTAAGAGGATATTGGAAGATCCCTACACAAGTTGTTAAAAAAAACTACATCAACAGTGAAAATAATACAGTAGTGTCTGAAGTTGTTTAACCGACTTCGTATAAAGTAGAGTTCATGCATACAAACTATTTACGGGTCACTACATCATCTTAAAAGCGGGAGACTGTCACCGATCCAATTACTGAATAGATCCAACGTCGCATAATATCTCACTGATCTAACGAGAAGCGGTGTGGCGTCGTGGCTATGATGTATCCGGTGAAAGGTGAAAGGAAATACGACAGTAACTTCGCTTCCTGTCCCACGTCCAGCCTTAATAAAGGAGAACCGACCACTTGACTCGCTTCCCTGAGCTTGGTGGCCACGATTCAGTTTATATTCGAACTTGAGCTTGTCGTACGTCAAAAACAAACTAGACTCGAAATAAGACAATTTTAATGACAACCAAACTCAAACCTATAACTAACCTATCTTCTGTCCAGACTTTTTAGTATTTAAACCTAACTTAACGCTATATCTAAATTTTCTAAACCTATCTCACCCAACTTGGGTCGGGTACTTCGTGGCCGTGTCGCACCACCGCAATCTTAAGCAACGCTGAGTCTGGGATTCTAGGTAGTAATTGAATGGGTGATCATCATCCCCGTCCAGATGATGTACCAACCCACGATTCGGATCTCGCATAAAGCCGTGTCTGTCCCCTTCATCATACGACCTTTGCCGTTCCGAAAGAGGGGGGGTTTACCCCCCAAAGGACGACAAAACGAAATCAACCCATAGAACCTATTATAAACCCGGTGTACACATTCCTCTACACCCTCTTTGAGTGATTAAAACCAAACTTCAATTTACAGTCGACACGAAAATCAACAATGATGATTTTTCCTCAACAACTCAATTCCACAAGATGCAGTTTTTTCTTTTTCTTCTTAATTTCCTTTCAAGTTATGAGTATTTTTAGGATTTTTCATCATTTCATCAATATTTGCTTTATTTGTTTTTGTTTATTTTCTAAACCTCGCTAGTCTGTTTGCTTGCTTTGTGATCATGGTTTTTTTTCTAGTTTAGTTTAGTTTCTATAAGTAGTAATAGTTAATAGTTAAGAGACATAGTTAAGTTTATTTATAATGCATGATATAGTGTTTTTCTTCACACACACACACACACACGTGTGTATGTGTGTGTATGTGTGTGTATATATATGAGAGAGAGAGAGAGAGAGAGAGAGAGAGAGAGAGAGAGTTACAAGGAAAAGAAGTACCTCAAAAGGCCTTGCGGCCCATACCGAGGAGGGTACAATGGCAACGGGTGCCAGGGAAAATTTTGTAAAAGTTTATTTTTCTTTCAACTATCCTAGCAGTAGTAGAAAACTGGATAGAAAAGTAGAAGGCTCTCTCCCCACCCTCCGCTCCCTCCCTGCCAGAGGCAGGTACGGAAAAAGGTTGAGGAAAATACCTTGACCCTGGAAAAGTAGCCAAGGAAATTTTACAGGAAAGTGGAGAATATATAAATAGCTCTATATTTAGCTTGCTCACAGAGACACCGAGCAAGCGAACTCCTGCAGAGTTTTCTGAGGTTTTAATCTTAAACTATGAGTGTGTTCAGAGAGAGAGAGAGAGAGAGAGAGAGAGAGAGTTACAAGGAAAAGAAGTACCTCAAAAGGCCTTGCGGCCCATACCGAGGAGGTACCAATGGCAACGGGTGCCAGGGAAAATTTTGTAAAAGTTTATTTTTTTTTCAACTATCATAGCAGTAGTAGAAAACTGGATAGAAAAGTAGAAGGCTCTCTCCCCACCCTCCGCTCCCTCCCTGCCAGAGGCAGGTACGGAAAAAGGTTGAAGAAAATACCTTGACCCTGGAAAAGTAGCCAAGGAAATTTTACAGGAGAGAGAGAGAGAGAGAGAGAGAGAGAGAGAGAGAGAGAGAGAATGTTACTTCAATCTTCTTGAGTGGTATGGAATTGTAGTTACACTAAAGTCTAATCTGGACACGGTTTGATACTCGCCCATCCCTGCATGGAAATGCATTTGCTAAAAGAGGATTCCCACTAACGTGGTTTTATTTATTTATTTAATGCATTTGATGTTCAATTCTAGAATAAAAAATTACAACATTTATATCAAATTATGCAAAATGGAAGGAAAGCAATCACTATATAGAAATTTGATCCTTGTCCATCTATTCAATAACGTGTGGGACTGTAATTTTATGATAATAATAATAATAATTACAGTGGTTAGAAAGTATTTTCATTCAAGGGTTCATGTATATATAATATGTAAATACTCTACACGTACGAATACCTGTATACATTTCATGCGTTCGCCACAAAAAAAACTCTCCTTTTAAATTTCCTGATCTACCTACTCGCGATTCAGAAGAACTTTCCTTATTCTGACGTTGACTTAACCTTATTTTCACTTGAATTACTTTTGATTGTAGTACGATCTCTCCGCACTGAATGATCAACTGATCTTAATATTTCATTCATCATGCCCATAGCATGAGTCCCTATGAAGAAACGGTTACTAGAGCGGTTGAGCATCGGAATTGTGGGAAATTTTATCACGAGGAATTTTTTTTTTATCTGTTTTACGCGTTCACGCGAGTCATTCCGCGAAAGTATCAAAAAAGAAAGTCCAGACGAGAATTACTTCGTATTTATTGCAAGTTTTATGATCACTTTGTCAGCCTGTTTAGGACAAGAGGAGAACATTCATTAAAATCATATGTGCCAACCGACTACTTAACCACTTTGACAGGCTCTGCATAACGCGAAGAAGCAAATTCCGTTGGTTGATGAGACATTAATGTACAGTATCTAGTCAACCTCTTATACGACATCATTGTATAACTAACCCACCACTAATTATAACGCTCTTTATGTATAACGAAAATGGCGCGCGCGCGTGCTCTCTCTCTCTCTCTCTCTCTCTCTCTCTCTCTCTCTCTCTCTCTCTCTCTCTCTCGTTATCATGACGTACAATACAATCCCCATAGATGAGATACGAGATTATCATTACACGAATTTTTAAACACCTCGTAATACGGAACCTGTGATCAGTTGTGAATGTTTGAATTCTAATCACTCAAGGGCGAATGATTTTAAACATTCTGTCCAACATATATATGACATGCAAGGAAAATATTTAATAATGAAACATTACATAATACGCGATATCTGCGATGACTGGTGGACGATAGTTATTACCAATATGCTTCAAGCAAATTCTTCCGCAATTAAAGTTTACCTTTGAAATATATTACGCAAACGGAATACGTACACCGTCTCGAATGTATAGTTCACGCGCGTGATATCAAATTTCCGTAAAACGTATTAACGTCCGATTAAAAGAAGAGAGCGAGAGAAGAAGAAGAAGAGAGAAAATTGCTACCGAATAAATAGGGAGGAAATTAGTAACTGGCAACTCGGCAATTCATGGTGCATAATATATATATATAAATACATTTAACAGAATACCATTAAAAGTCTCCTTTACCTTTACCGGAGTGGTAATTACCAGAGGTAGACTGTCTTTTTCGTTCAGTGAGTTTGAAATAATTTTTTTTTAATATAAAGGTGATTGTTCCTTTATAGAACAGTACGCAATAACTACGCATAGCCAAAATATATTTTTATATATATATATATATATATATATATATATATATATATATTATATAATGTAATATTTACGTAACTTCAAATACTATTTAATAGAAATTCATTCGTAATGACAAAATACTGAGTTCACAAATGTGTGAAGGGAAACAATAACTTTTAATTAATAAAAAGTAAAAAATCGTTTACCCTCAATATTAGTGACGAATGAGACGAAAAAGAAGTTAATTGAAAAAAAGCGAAAATAAAATCTAACCCAGAGAAATATTTTTCAGTGAAACTAACAGCGTAGGCTTAACCTATTTATTATTATTATTATTATTATTATTATTATTATTAAAAATATAAACGAAATTTACAAAAATAATAATAATTTCCAATAAAATTTTTACCAAAACAATAAAACAAATTTTTTTTTTTTAAATTTTTATTTTAAGAACAAAATTGAAATAAACACCAAAAACAGTTTAATAACTTTAAGAAAAATGTTAATCAAGTCCTCCACATTCGACATTGACCTCTTCATCAGGCAACTGTTGATATTAAGAAACCATCCTGGGAAAATAGTAAGTAATACGCTACTTTTATCGTAATTAATTCTATATACGAGATGCTTCAAAAAAATTTACCACTTATATGACGCTAATATGTCACTGCTTACCACTTATAATTTGCGTGTTTGAAGCATCCTGTATATCCGTCTGATACACTACACAAACGTAACCTGACCTTGACCTTAACGCCTACCTCAGATTAAATTTGTAATTGTTTTAGGAAACTTTAGGAGTGATGTAGTAACGAGAAATTTTTACGTAATGCCAATAACACGTTATAGCTTAGCATTAAAAGTTTAGAAAAAAAAAGCAGCTTTTAATGCGGTTTTATTTATACTGTATATACTAGCAAACGTGGGCCCTGTGGGCCCATTTAGCTAAACCCGCTGTGCTGGGGCCTTTTGCCTCAGCAATTGGGGGGCCGCAGGCCTCCCAATTACTGAGTAGTCAATTATTTGGTCAATAAAATTATAGAAAAGAACGCAGCCACGGAAATCTTAAGCTTCACAAATCTTGAGACAATGGGTTCGGATGTGAAGCTTAAGCTTTTCGTTGATGCGTTCTTTTCTACAGTTTTATTGACCGAATAACTGAACCATCAGTAATTAGGGGGTCAATTATTCGGTCAATAAAACTATAGAAAAGAACGCACCAATGAAAATCTTAACGACCTCGAGTAAAAAGTTGAAACGAAGCAAAGTGCATTTATTTCTATGTTCAGAATCGCTTAATAGTAAGTACATGTATTTACAGACAAGACTGCCTTTTTACAGTATATATACTGTATATTATATATATATATATATATATATATATATATATATATATATATATATATAATATATATATATATATGTACAGGGTGGGCCGTAAGTTTCCATACATAGGAAAAATTAAACGTTTGTTTTTATGTTTCAGATACCCTAAGAATATGCGTTTGACGTAAGATCTTGTTTACTGATGAAGCAAATTTTTACGTCAATGGAGAGGTTAATCGGCAAAACATACGTTATTGGAGTAATGCTAACCCTAACTGGCTGAGTCCGACGAAGATGCAAGGTGCCGGTAAAGTGATGGTGTGGGCCGGGATCAGCAGCAGTTTCCGGATGCTTGGATTGGTCGGCGTGGTCCTGTGGAGTGGCCTCCCAGATCCCCAGATCTCACCCCCCTTGGTTTCTATCTTTGGGGGCACTTGAAGGCCATGGTGTATCAGGAAAAGATACGAGACATAAATCATCTAAAGGAACGTATCACCAACGCCATTACAAGCATAACGTCAACTGTGCTAATGCGTGTTCATCAACAGTGGGGAACACGATTGAAATGTGTTTTCAAAACAATGGCAACCATGTAGAGCATATTATATAAATAAAAATGGTTGTCCATAAAAAAATGTTTATTTTTCCTATGTATGGAAACTTACGGCCCACCCTGTGTATTATATATATATATATATATATATATATATATATATAGTTGACAAAAGTAAATTAACACCTTTGGTTTTTACATAGTTTTTGATTTGATAATAAAAGTCAAATAATAACCGATTTGTTGAATGAATCACTATATTTACAATCGTGTTGCTTTCCTCTTTTCATTATGTAAAGCTGACACACGTTCTGGAATTCCTTTCAATCATCATGATGTTGATTCACTTTTGTCAATCCTGTGTGTGTGTGTGTGTATATATATATATGTGTGTGTGTGTGTGTGTGTGTGTGTGTGTGTGTGTGCGTGGTGTGTGTGTGTGTGGTTAAAAATATTTGTAAACGTGGGTTACTGATTGACCCCACCATGCAACAAAATGATACAAAAAAGGTGGTATATCAGATATCCCACCAAGGTTCAAAGAGTTAATTAATAGATTAAGTGAAAGTCAGCAAAAGGGTTTTACTGCTATATACAAAGCACCTCTCGGTTCATACACCTATTCAGGGTGTGAGCAGCTTGCAGCATCTTTTGACAGGTACATAAAGTGTCAACTACTAACGACGCTTCCGTACGTGGCTCATCACCACTCGAAGCAACAACGCTTTGTGCTATCGTAATCCATTGATTAGTTTGGACCAAAAACATTTTCGTGCTTAAGTTATTGATTTACATTGCAAACATTCCTGCCTTTATAGGTCCGGGTGCATAATTCATCAGGAGCAAGGTACACCGTGAGTTTGTGTTTTCTCCCGAAGGCAACGCAAATGTATCCATTCCAATCACGAGTACATTAGTATCACCTCAAGAGTGCTCTTCGCAAAGTGAACCAAAAACTCAGAATCTTCGCAATTTCAAACCTTCCTTTTTTATCCGTGTATTTACTTTATTCGTGGGCCCGGTAGCTCACTGTTTACAGTGGCGGACTCTGAGCGGTTTGCCGCTGGTTCGCTCCCAGCCGCTGGCATCTGGTGAAATTAACCCTCTAACGCCGACTGTGTCGAATACGTACCGTTTCAAATACACGCATTTAGACTTAATCCTATAAAAATGTTCGGCGTTAAAGGGTTAAATTGGCCGCTTACTTCGTTTCTGTTCTGGCTCAGTTGACCCTCGTGGCAAACTCACCCTCACGTTGTGGGGAAATGATCTTCCTGAATGTTGCCGGTAACTATCGTAAGTTTTTATTAAGGCTTCCAACCCAACCTAACTAGGCGCAGAATTATAACTTAACTAAAATTCAACTCCACCCAATGTAACCTAACCGGGTACTGTTTTAACTGTACTGCGAGTGCAAAGTGAAAACGGGACACTGCAAACGTAGAAGCCATACAAACGACTTTTAGGTCGACGATAGAGGAAACGAAAGAATGATTTTCTGATGAAGACTTTTCCTCCTCTCTGTGACAAACCCTAAAACTCTAATTCTTGAAAAGACGTGAGCGATACACAATAATATATATATATATATATATATACACACACACACACACGAGGGCCACTCAATATATTTTGCCCCACCCTTTTTTTTTCTTTCCAAGTTTCCTTGTAAGTTCCAGAAATTTTGTACACAAGTAGTTTCATACCTTTTTTATAAGTTTTTATTTTTCCACATAGTCTCCATCCTTTTCTACGGCTTTCCTCCACCTCGAAACAAGGGCCTTTATTCCTTGCTGGTAAAAGTCCGCTGGGTTCCGCTGGAGCCACCTCTTAACCTCCTCAACAACCTCATCGTCACTGAAACTTTCTTCCACGAATAGCATCCTTCATTGGCCCAAACAAATGGAAGTCTGAAGGTGCCAGATCCGGGCTGTATGGAGGGTGGGGTAACACAGTCAAGCGCAGTTTTGTGATGGCCTCTCTTGCTTGCAAACTGTTGTGTGGTCTTGCGTTATCGTGCAAAAGAAGGACGTGTTCCAGTTTTTTCTCCGGTCGAACTCGCTTTATACGTCTCTGCAGTCTTTGAAGGGTAGCAATATATGCCTCCGAGTTGGTTGATTGTCCTTTCTTCATAATGTCCACTTTTTTGGTTTATACCCTTTTTAGCATTTTTAATAGCTGTAAGTGGGGCTTCCATCTAAAGCCAAACACTTCAGCTATATCTGAACTTGGCCTAGCATTAATTTGTGGCTTGGATTACATTCTTTTCTTTTCTCCAATGGTCCAGTTTATTGTGTCATACCGACATATGTTTCTTGTTGGGCCCATTGTCCTATGTAACTGCTGGGGTCCAGGGTCAATACTTTGACCTGGTGGGATCCCCAACATTGATCCCTTTGGTGAAGTTTCTTCTCCTCTGGGACTGAGAAAAGTTGCACCATTGCTCTCCTCACCCACCCTGGTGCGTAAGCGGGTTGAGGGGACCTTTTTATCCTGGGTGACGTCCTGCCAGTGTGAGAGCTTTCCTTAGTAGACATTACGTCCCATTCTTGTTTGTGGAAAGCTACGTAGAGGTGGGAGGGGTTTCCCCCGCACCCATCCCTTATTTTTAATCGCCTTTTACGACACGCTGGGACCACGTGGGAAGTATTCTTTAAAACCCCTATCCCCAGGAATCGTCTACCAGAATCACCCCTTTCATGTCCCAGAAGATGGTGGCCATAACCTATCCTGCAGAGGGAGCCATTTTGAACTTTTTCTTGCGTAGGGAGTCTGCGTGATGCCACTCCATGGATTGGCGTTTCGTTTCAGGTTCAAAGTAGTGTACCCAAGTCTCATCCCCAGTCACAGGTCGTGAAAGGAAGTCATCCCCTTCTGTCTCGTATCGAACGAACGACTCAGAAGCAATTTCTTTTCTTTGGGCTTTGTGATCTTCAGTCAGTTGGCGAGGAACAAACCGTGAACACACTTTTGAGTATCCCAGTTGCTGAATTATCTTATTCACACTTCCTTCACTAATTCCTAGCTCCAGTGATAACTCCTTGTATGTGACGCGCCGATTTGATCGAATGATGCTGTTAGCACGTTGCACAGTGTGAGATGTCACAGCCGATGCCGGGCGACCACTGCGTGGCTCATCATCGAGGCTGGGAATAGGTCCGGCCCCGGGAGCCGATCGGCACTCTGACCGTGCCACGCAACAGGCCGTCGACTGCCAGTCTGGCCAACCGTAGACAGCCCGCTGCACGGAGATTTGAGGAAGTTTGTCCACCAGCGTGTTGATGTTTCGGTTTGACGTCGCCTCTTCTCCGCGTTGACGTGTCCCGCGCTGGAGGATACAGCCACTGTTAGAAGCTTCCTCGTCAGCTGCTAACACTTTTTTCACGTTGTTCTAGCTAACTGCTCAGAGGTTTTTTATAAACAAATCTTAGTTTTCTGCTCAAAACGGCTCTTTCTAATTTTAAAATTGATTATTCAAAGAAGGAAGATGTTCACTTCTATTTTGCGGCAACAGTTGATGATATTTATGTTACTTTATTAATTAATGAAAATGATTAGGCTCTTCAAGTTATAAAAGGACCTTAAAAACAAATATACGTCAGGACTTAACACGCTTAGGGTACTAGCAGGCACAAACTTTCGACACCAGCAGGAAACAACATCACTTATATACAAACAATATATTCGCTCAGTTATGGACTATGCTAGCCCATGCTGGGCACCCATTATCTCAAACACACACATAAACACCTTACAGACAATACAAAACAACGCACTTCGTGTCATTACAGGATGCACTCAAACAACACCAATAGAACACCTGCACACAGAAACAAAAATACTGAAAGTTAGAGAACATTTAGACATGAGGGGAACACAATTCATGGCAGCAGCGACAACTAACCCACAACACCCTTGCCACTACATGTACAATCATGCACCGACACCTCGCACCATTAAGGTAACACCAGAAAGACATTATAACCAAATACTCCATTCTATACCACGCCCAACAGACATCACACAGTACAGAAAACACACACACACACACCTAACCCACAAAGAACTGACACGACTCGGTCCGAATGCGGTTCTAAGTGTGAAGCCGCCACCCATTAACAGGTCAGAGATCAGCCTGAAGAGATCGGATCGAGTTAACTTAGCACGATTCCGATGTGGACATCACCCCAACTTACAGACATGTAAACACAGACTAGACAACTCCACAGACGACACCTGCCACTTGTGCCAAGACACACCGCAAACAATTGAACACATTATGACAGACTGTACCGCTCTAGCACAACAACGAACACAACACAACATCACTAGTGCGCTGAACCTCTGGTCCACTCCGGAGAGGGCGATCGGTTACCTGCGTGCAACCGGCTTTGTCGATCAGGGTGGGCAGATCGGCTAAACAACAGCAGCAACAATCATCGGGGCTGGCTCTCCCTCTCTCCAATGATCTCGCACGTTTAGACCAGCGTCCAACTGTGCTTCAATCAACAGCAGCATCTCCGTAAACGTTTTGTACACGTTTGTGAATATTTCCAACTGTTTCCTTCTCTGCGGTTAAAAACTCGATAACCGCTCTCTGTTTACGACGCACATCACTGTCAGACGCCATTTTCGAAACTGCGTTAACCATCGGTTTTATACAAGGGCGTTTAAAAGCGGTTTTATACAAGGAGGGGAGGTTCAAACTGGAAAAATCCGATTGTGAAGCGCAGAAAGTTCAAACTTACGGCCCAAAAGACATTTCAGCCCCATGGCCAATTATTTAGCTAAGAAAAAAGGGTGGGGCAAAATATATTGAGTGCCCCTAGGATATATATATATATATATATATATATATATATATATATATATATATATATATATATAGGGCGTCCCAAAAAAATGTATACACACTTTAAATACTTATAAAGGCAGTGTTTATTAAAATACATTTCATTTTCAAAATGTAATAGAATCTACAGACATTATTTAATTGTTTTGTCAACGCCTGTTTTCAAACTGACGTCCGTTCTGGTCCAGGCACTGCTGATAACGCGAAGCAATGGAATCGGAAACATCACGAAACATTTCGTTTGGTATTTGTGTGCATTCTCGTTCAATGGCTGCTCTCAATTCAGCGACTGTTGCAGGTTTTATAGCGTAGACTTTGTCCTTTAAGTATCCCCATAAAAAAAAGTCTAGTGGTGTGAGGTCTGGTGAACGCGGATGGTATTCTACGAAACCCCTTCGTCCAATCCACATCCACATCGTGCCAAGTACCACTCGCAATACTCCACTCTTCGGTCCGGATCATCATCATCTTCATTAATAGCATGGACTAATCTTGGAATGTAACTTTTCCATTGAAAGCGCTTCAAAATGCGTTGGACAGACGATTCTGAAATTCCTACCTCACGACTCGCTTGCCGCACAGATTTTCTTGGACTTTGGTGATACGTTTCCAGTACTCTTTCTTGCTTTGTGGGGCTTGTCGATGTCCGTGGTCTTCCGGAACGCTTCTTGTGGACATTCTGAACAGTTCCATCGGCTTCAAACTTATCTCTAATTCGAGTGATGGTAAGTCGCGTTGGTGGATGTTTGAAACTCCCTCCTAAACTGTCTTTGCACTTCAACTGCGTTTTCACACTTCCAGTAGCATTTTAGAATGAATTTCCTTTGTTCAAAGCTTAGTCTGACTGCCATTATTAATTCTAATGGGTTTAACTTGGAAAGAAAGAAACATCAATTGAGCTATCAGCTGTTAAAGTGTGTATACATTTTTTTGGGACGCCCTGCAAAGGTTATATACAATATATATATATATATATATATATCAGGTCATCCCATAAGTAATGTTTTTTACGATAGATTAAGTTTAAACTAGTCCTACTCGGTTTAAGCATAAATTTTCCGAAGGTTATATCTAAGAGATCTATCGTGTTTCGCTACATACTTTACAGACCTTGACCAGTGAAAACGTGTTTTTCGCTTTATGTGAACCCCTCATAAACATGGCGGTATCAGAAGATCATATCAGGCATATAATGCTTTACGAGTTCAAAAAAGGGAATAGTGCTACTGAAGCAACGCGAAACATTCAGGACGTTTATGGCAACGATATTCTGTATGTGAGGAAATGTCAAAGATGGTTTCAAAAGTTTAGGAATGGTGACTGCTGTTTGACAGATGCAGCACGCTCTGGACGCCCTGCTGAGTTTGATGATGACCTGCTGTTAGCCGCACTTGAAGAAGACTGTTCAACAACTGTCGAAGAATTGGCCCAGAAACTCAATTCATCCCCGTCCACCATCCATCGACATTTGCAACAACTCGGGAAAGTGCCTAAGTTAGGAAAATGGGTGCCACACGAATTGTCGGTCGTCAATCTGAGGGTGCGGGTAAACATTAGCACAGCTCTTCATTCCCGTGAACTCCAAGATCCGGTTTTGCACCGTTTCGTGACTGGTGATGAAAAGTGGATACTGTACCAGAATGTTAAGCGCCGTCGACAGTGGGTTTGTGCCAGAGAACCAGCAACACCACAGCCAAAACCAAACCTTCACCCTCGGAAGGTGTTGCTTAGTGTTTGGTGGGATAAAGGTGGTGTAATACACTTTGAAACCTTACCACACAACCAAACAATCACCGCTCAAGTCTACTGTCAACAACTGGATCGATTGAACACTGCACTAAAAGAAAAGAAACCTTCTTTGGTCAATCGGAAAGGAATCGTGTTCCACCACGACAACGCACGTCCTCATACCGCTCGGATCACTTCTGCAAAAATTGAGGAGCTTGGGTGGGAAAAATTTCCACATCCTCCATATTCTCCAGACCTTGTGCCTTCAGATTATCATCTCTTCAGGAGTCTGCAAAACTATCTTGACGAGAAACAGTATACTTCTTTAGATGACCTGCACACCAGTCTTTGTACGTTTTTTGCCTCAAAACCGCCTGAATTTTATAAACATGGCATTGAAAAGCTTGTCAGACGTTGGCAGTGTGTCATTGATTCCGATGGAAAATATATACTAGATTAAAAAGTTTCAGTTGAGTTTTTTTTGTCCTTCAAATTCTGAGGGGTGCGTACCAGATAATTTCAAGTTAGCAAACGTAACACCTATCTTTAAGAAAGGCGATAAAGGTGCGGCGGGAAATTATAGGCCAATCAGTTTAACGTCTGTTGTAGGTAAGCTACTGGAATCAATAATTAGGGATCGTATAGTCGAACACTTAGAAGTGCATAATCTGGTTAGAAACACGCAGCACGGTTTTAGGCGAAACAAATCTTGCTTAACTAATCTTTTAGAATTTTTCCAAAGCGTGGTTGACGTTTACGATAGACATCGGGCGGTTGATGTAGTGTATTTAGATTTTCAAAAAGCGTTTGACACCGTGCCGCACAAAAGACTCATTGAAAAAAACTAAGGCTCATGGAATCAGGGGAGTAGTAATAAATTGGCTAGAAGAGTGGTTGCGAGGCAGGAAACAGAGGGTGGTCGTTGATGGAGCGGAGTCGTGTTGGGCTAATGTAGCGAGTGGCGTTCCTCAGGGTTCTGTATTGGGCCCCTTGCTTTTTCTTATATACTGTATATTAACGATTTAGATGTCGGCCTAGTCAGTACAGTTTCAAAGTTTGCGGATGACACGAAGCTGGGTGGTAGGGCGATTAATGACGAAGATAGAGGTAAAATTCAGGAAGATCTGAATAAAATCGTTGATTGGTCAGTCACATGGCAAATGAGATTTAACGTGGATAAGTGCAAAATTTTGCATATAGGCTCGCGTAACGGTAATTTTGCGTATAGTATGTCAGGGAAAGATTTAACAAGCGTAGAGCAGGAAAAAGATTTAGGAGTTATAGTCACTGGTGATTTAAAAGTAGCGAAACAAAGTACAGCAGCGGTCAATAAGGCGAACAAAGTGTTAGGTTTTATAGCTCGAAATTTTGAGTACAAATCGCGCGATATTATAGTTCCTCTTTATAAATCATTAGTTAGACCCCATTTGGAGTACGCGGTCCAATTTTGGAATCCGCATATGCGCAAAGATATAGACAAAATCGAAAGAGTTCAAAGACGAGCAACTAAGATGATTCCGTCTCTTAGGTCAAAGTCGTACGAAGATAGGCTTAAGGAGTTAAAATTGACTACTCTCGAGACTAGGAGGTTAAGGGGTGATCTAATCCAGGTTTTCAAAATTATGAATGGGTTTGATAACGTAGATAGAGATAGCTTTTTCGAATATTCTCAATATAATAGGACTAGAAATAACGGGTGTAAGTTGACAAGTAGAAGGCTCGAGACAGCAGTTGCGAAAAACTTTTTTACGCATAGAATATTAAATAGCTGGAATAGTTTGCCGGTAGAAGTAATTAGTAGCACGTCTATAAACATGTTTAAAAATCGATTAGACGCGCATGTTGATAGAAAGGGTATAGTTTAAGGTAGTAAAATTAAGGCTTTGTGGGGATAGATCCCACAGCTCAACACAAGTGTTGTGGGATATAGGGAGGCAGCGTCTTGGGTTAGGGGATACTCTCTGTCCTTACACACCCCATTTAAAGAGATTCCTCTGCCGAGCGGTGCCCCCCATAGTACTGTGAGGTATTGAAAAAATCATGATCTTCACTTGCCCCACAAACACCTTTAAATGGGAGACCCATAATGGGTGCACACACATTTCTACATTACTGTACAGTCTTTACAGCCACACCTACACTTTTCCTCGTAAGTGTATATATTGTAATGTATATGGTTGTAAATTTTGACTTGGTCCGCAATCGATATGGACCGTGACTTGATGGATACCGTAATGAAATTGACTGGATTCTTTGGATCTGATATATTTGCATGTCCGTTATAAATAGATATAGAGTGTAACATTTGTGGATAGTAGTCTATTATGACTTGATCCTCTGGATCCAGAGATTCTATCTTTAGTTTTAAATCGATAATTAATTAGTTTTAAATTGATAATTATTTAGTTTCGTAAAAATTGGTCGTTGCCAATTTACCGGCAGTTTTTACATAAATTTCTTATTTTCTTGTGGTTCGGAACCCACGTAAAATTGTAGGTCCCATCCGCCACCACGGAGGACATACACAATACACGATTACGAACACAGTTAGGTAGACCAGCCATGAGTGGATCCTAGGGTCTTTGTTGGTCTGAAACATTATAACATTATATATACAGAAAATACTCGAGATATGTGTCCCAAAATTTAGAAATGAAATAGAAACAATGGAATGAGAGAAGAGGTAGATTGTGTACTGTCCCAAATGCAGTGGAACGGGAGGCCATGAAAGCGAAGTTCAAAAAACTTTGAGTACGAGGCCCAAAACTCTCTAATTTCCTGCCACAAGAACTGAGAAGCCTCCAGCACACCACCCTGAATAGTTTCAAGAATCGTCTGGAAAGTCTCCTGTTCAAAATCCCTGACCAACCACGAGGACAGGATGAGAGTAGAAAGTAACTCTCTACAACATCAAATCCCCCAAATGAGGCCAGATGCTACAGAAGGGTCGAACACAGGTCGCTCACAAATATTTTTTATTCGAAGACATAAAAAGTATATATATATATATATTTTTTTTTTTTTTTTTTTTTTAGTTCAGGAAGAACCGATTCGCCTCTATTTAAAGGGTATATCTCAGCGGAAAAACAAAGAAAAAGTGAGAGGAAAGACAGAGGAAAAAGAAAGGGTGGAGGGGACAGTCGAAGTGGAAAAAGACCAAGGATGACAAGGACTGCAGGGTCGAGCCCCATCATCCTTGGGTGCTAGGGCCGGGAGGGCGCACGTGAAACCTCCAGGAACAAGCACGTACAAACGAGCACAAAGAGCACTCAAGAGCACGAGCTTAGAACCCCCTTGCGGGGATATATATATATATATATATACACACTACCAAATGTATTTGCACAACATAAAACAAATTATAATTTGTTCGCAATGTATTTAAAAGGGTGTAGGCCCACACCTGGCCTTGATAACGGCCTCAATCCTCTCAGGAACGCTTTCCACAAATTGATATATATATATATATATATATATATATATATTATATATATATACAGGGCGTCCCAAAAAAATGTATACACACTTTAACAGCTGATAGCTCAATTGATGTTTCTTTCTTTCCAAGTTAAACCCATTAGAATTAATAATGGCAGTCAGACTAAGCTTTGAACAAAGGAAATTCATTCTAAAATGCTACTGGAAGTGTGAAAACGCAGTTGAAGTGCAAAGACAGTTTAGGAGGGAGTTTCAAACAGATCCACCAACGCGACTTACCATCACTCGAATTAGAGATAAGTTTGAAGCCGATGGAACTGTTCAGAATGTCAACAAGAAGCGTTCCGGAAGACCACGGACATCGACAAGCCCCACAAAGCAAGAAAGAGTACTGGAAACGTATCACCAAAGTCCAAGAAAATCTGTGCGGCAAGCGAGTCGTGAGGTAAGAATTTCAGAATCGTCTGTCCAACGCATTTTGAAGCGCTGTCAATGGAAAAGTTACATTCCAAGATTAGTCCATGCTATTAATGAAGATGATCCGGACCGAAGAGTGGAGTATTGCGAGTGGTACTTGGCACGATGTGGATTGGACGAAGGGGTTTCGTAGAATACCCTCCGCGTTCACCAGACCTCACACCACTAGACTTTTTTTATGGGGATACTTAAAAGACAAAGTCTACGCTATAAAACCTGCAACAGTCGCTGAATTGAGAGCAGCCATTGAACGAGAATGCACACAAATACCAAACGAAATGTTTCGTGATGTTTGCGATTCCATTGCTTCGCGTTATCAGCAGTGCCTGGACCAGAACGGACGTCAGTTTGAAAACAGGCGTTGACAAAACAATTAAATAATGTCTGTAGATTCTATTACATTTTGAAAATGAAATGTATTTTAATAAACACTGCCTTTATAATTATTTAAAGTGTGTATACATTTTTTTGGGACGCCCTGTATATATATATATAACCAGTGGTGGGCACCGTTAACCAAAAAGTTAACTTCGTTAACCGCTAATCCGTTAACCAAAAAGTTAACTTCGTTAACCGTTAATCCGTTAAACATGTAACGGAAGTTACCGATAAACCGTTAACGTTAACTTTTATTATAAAAAAAATGAAAAACACAATATATATATAATTTAATTTTCCCTCTTCTTCTCGTTCTCCATTTTGTCCATGAGATGCATGTTGCCCTTCATGAAAATTAGCATATCAAAGTTTTCATCAGACAGGGATGATCTCTTGGCCCTCAGGATGTCCTTGCCCATAGAGAACAAACGCTCCACTGCAGCACTGGAGGGGATGGCAGAGATACTAAAGAGTAAACAGCCTATGGCGCCACACGCTCACATTTACTTCTCAACGCCATCTATTATCTCATAAAGAAACTAATTCACATTGGGACTTGAAAGTACCGGCAGGATCAACCGGGTAGAAAAATAATTATGGAGATTTTAAAGATGTGGTACCTAGAAGTACCGCCAGGACATAAAGGGTTAAGGTGAAAACGCTCCCCATTGTAAGACATCAATTGACTTAATTTATGTCATCAAAGTGACATGAGAATTGAAATCTTACCTGATCAGTTTTATGGTTCTTGAAATGTATCAAGGAGACTACTAATAAGGTACTCACAGACATATTATAAATATACATGACTTACTTGACAACGATTATTTTTAAATATTCACTAGCACAAACATGTTGCGCAAGAGACAGACTGCAAATGAAACGAATGTAGTTATTTGTTGTAATTGTTACATATATATTATTGAAAGTGCCTTAAAATGCTCGTGATATTTCTTGAAAGAAGTTGAAACATTCAACTCAAATGGCAAATCTTTCCGCCTGATTTTACAGTCGACCATGTTTTGCTCAAACCAATGCCATAAATAACTACCATATTTGGTAAGACACAAATTGTGGTGACGGAAACAAATATATCGCCTGATTTTGCACTGCGGAAATCGAAATTCGTTCATCACTATTAACAGTGGCGGATTAATTGCGCACCTGCTCAGCACTGAAAATAATAGAAACTTTTAAACGTTTATTTATGAATTTTTTGGGTTAACGGACTTGAGTTAACGGAAGTTAAATGTAACGGAAGTTAATTAGTCCGATAATGATTTTCAAAGTTAACTTAAAAGTTAAATCGTTAACGAAAGTTAACTTCGTTAATTAACGATTAACGGATTGGTGCCCAGCTTTGTATATAACCCCCTTGGTGGTGAAATGGTTAACATCGCTGACTATGAATCCATCGGCTCCGGGATCGAGACCCGGTGACGGCAGGCGGCGTGCAGCAAAACTCAGCTGTTCATCCTTCTACACAATAAAAAAATTTGTTGGTAAATAAATGGGTACCGTGGGTAGCCAAGTGGTTAAGACGCTGGGCTGCTGATCGGGAGGTCGTGAGATTGAGTGCGGGGGAAGAATTTGTAATTTCTGACCGCCCGTGGTGGGGCGTGGTTCGTATTCCACGTTAAACTGTAGGTCTAAGGTGAAGTGACAAGCTTGACCCTCATCAGAATGAACAATTCGGGCGGAAGCAAAATTAAGGTTAATCTAGGTTATATAATATATATATGGGATGAATTTCACAATTACAGTAAACACGTGAAATGAATGATGTGGATTTACATTATATATATATATATATATATATATACCAATGCTGCGAGAAAAGTTGGTGTCTGCCGTCTGCTCTTCATGCGTTGCTTTAGTTCGCTGTAGAAGTGTTTTATTAGTTTCAGATCAGTGCTCTCTGAACAGGCCATGACATACTGTCACCGTTATTCTGTGATCCAGGTTTTGGGACAAACGGCATTGTACTGGCCCTGACCATAAAATTTCCTCAATGCGGGCATTGTACTGTTGTTCAAAATGTCACGGTACGCCCTGGCAGTCATTGTAACCTTCACAAATACTAATGACCCTTGTCCAAGTTTTGAGAAACTTGCCCAAACTGTCACATTGTCATCCTTACTGCATATCTACGGTGGGGGACAATGCAGTGAGGATCGAAGCGTTCTCCGGGCTGTCGGCACACCCAGACTCCGCCATTGGATGCAAACTGCGTACCGAGTTGTCACTCCATACTACACTTCACGCCGTTTTTCCCCCCACCCCACCCCTTAACAAATTCAATAAGCTTTGTGCCACTGTGGTCGTTGCCCTGCATTCAGAGTTGTAACGTATAGCTTATGGGCATCTGCCCTTTCAAAGAATCTTTCAAAGTTCAAACTACGTCAGTTCTGCTCCAAGCACCATATTTATAAATCCTGACTGTAACACGTAGCAGACTGGGTTACTTTGGATTTAGACTAAAGTACTACTCAGTAATTTATGTCTGGAATATTCGGATATTGGCAAAGAGAAGCTTTGCCAATTTACGTGTGTGTGTGTGTGTGTAGGGTGCTTCAAAAATATGCTACCACTTCGTATGGGGGTGCTTCAAAAAAATATTTCACTCCTGTGTATTTATTATTATTAAAAACAAGTAAATAAATACAAATACTTACTTAAAAACAAAAAACAAACAGTGGTGAGCAATGACATTAGCGCCATATGTGATAATTTTTTTGAAGCACCCTGTAGAGGGCGTGTGTGTGTATATACACAACACATACATACGTACATACATACAGGGTGGCCCTAGCCCCGACGCATTGTAAACCGATGCGTCGGAGCAACAGACTTTTGGGCCACCATATATATATATATATATATATATATATATATATATATATATATATAAAGTATAAAGTGAAACGAAAATAATTCAAGGAAATGTGTTGTTATACAGAAATACCGGGTGATCCACTTAAAACCGCACCCAAATTAAAAGTAGTACGGTTTTAAATGGATCACCCGGTATGTTACAGCTGAAATTTATACAAAACAAATCTAGTTAATACTTCACATTTTTTGCAAATGTGATTAAACAGACTTCATATGCTTTCAAAAACATTCATTTACGCAAATCTAATAAATAAATAAGTAACACTCTGTATATTCCCTGATTGTCTAAACTTCTAAAGGAAGCCACAGCATGACCATAGACCAATATTCCAGTTAGATATAGCCCCATAACACCTTATTCAGTTATCGCCCCATTTCCATATTGCCAACGTTCCATATTGTAACGTAACTGGAATTTTTTTTTAACATTTAATAAATATTAAGGACTACTGTTTTGACGATAGTCATATAACTTCGTATAAGCGTATTATTAATACATCCGTCATTAAACACAAAACAGTAACATCTAAAAGATCTGTCTATTATAATTATAACTGAGGCAGAGTTTGCCAAAAAAATTATTTCAAAAGCTGAAATCTGATACCGAAGCTTTTGAAGAGAAATTATTAAGGCAGTGAAAGTACAAGATTTGTGAAGCTTAAGATTTTCATGGCTGCGTTCTTTTCTATAGTTTTATTGACCGAATAATTGACCCCCCCAGTAATTAGAGGACCGCAGGCATCCCAATTACTGAGGCAGAAGGCCCCAGCACCGCCGGGCCCACTTTAGCTAGTATAAATAAATAATATTAGGTCCAAAATTTCATTCCTGGATAAATTTTGTCATTTGCCGAAGCTGAAGTGGTTGACTATTTTTTTTTATCGGTGTCGAATTCTTCAAAACTGCTAAATATGATGATTCCCTCCCTGTCAATCTGATATACAAATTGTTCCATGTCATTTGCTATAAACTGTATTTCGTATATCCTTCCTATAATAATGGCAGAACATCTGTCTAATGCCGAAGACAAGTTTTTGTACATAATATTCAGGACTTTTATCTCAAATCCTTTTTAGAACATTTTATAATGATTCTAGGTTTATTGGCTCTTCTTCAGCATATCTTTGGTTTCAGATATTTTTGCGAGTTTTCGATTGTATTACTATAAAGGCTTTGTGGTGGCCACTTCAAAAGCATTAGTTCTCCAGCACCCTCTTTTCTCAACAGATAATTCTTGTTTATTATTGCTGCGTGTTTTGGATCATTACCATGCCCTAATTCAAGGTTTTGTCCAATTACGCGAAATCCATTAGGCAGGGTATGCGTGACCTTCACGCTATAACACTGCTCTTTTTTCATCAGTTTTCACGATATCAACCACTCTGTTAGCAGAGAAACATCCCCAATTCATTACAGATCCACTTTCAAGTTTAACGATGCTAGTGACACTTCTCTTTGAACTTCTCGTGGCTACATCTCTCTTCTGGAATTGTTAAAAAGTTCAACTTTGGTTTCGTCGACTCAAAGTACAATTTTTTTTCAATTTATCTTGTGTGTGTGTGTGCGCGCGCGTGTGTGTGTGTGTGTGTGTGTGTGTGTGTGTGTGTGCGCGCGCGCGCGAGAGAAAGAAGGCAAGCCTTTTGTTCATGTTATTGTTGCTTAGTTTAGGTTTTGTGCCCGCTTACGTTGAAGGCCTTGAAGACCCTCATCTCCTGTAATCAACTTTTCGACAATTCTAGACATAATCAAAATATTTCTAATGTATTATTTATATATATAATTATT
This sequence comes from Bathynomus jamesi, assembly GCA_023014485.1. NCBI lineage: Eukaryota > Metazoa > Arthropoda > Malacostraca > Isopoda > Cirolanidae > Bathynomus > Bathynomus jamesi. Next base: position 39,154 of record JAJOZX010010546.1, on the reverse strand, counting down.
TAAATTTTTTTTTTTTACCCAAAGCACTTGTCAGAGTAAAACTTCCATTGACTTACGATATACGGTATATATACACAGTCTATATGTAAGCGACCCAATTGGTCGAACAACTGTGTAGTTTTGTCCGTGACCATATTTTTATCCCGTAAAACGAACAGGTTATATATTTTATATTTTATATTTTTTAATCACTTTCGGTTATGTTAAAGTTTGGGGATTCTATGAAAATGTTTAGAGAAAGCTTTTTTATACCATATACAATGATCATTTTTTCGAATTTTACCCACGTTAGAATATTAATTAAAAACACTCTAAGTCAAATAAGTCGTCCCTTATGCTTCCTCAGCCTTTACACACCCTCTGACTTGTTTTAAAATAGCTTAACCTGAGTTAGCCTAGCCTAGCGTAACCTAACCTGGAAAAAAGCATTTGGTACATTCAAAACCGACTTATTTACCAAATCCAACCTAACTCGTAAAAAGAGGTAGCTCACTATTGACGCTGCTTGGGGATTCAGGCATATTATATACATATATACTGTGTCCCCAAAAATGTGGCCACCTTTTTTTCGCCGGGCCAACAAAACCACAATTTCAAGGATAACTACATGAAACAGAAATCATATTAAACGTAAACTTCATATTTGTCTTTTAAAATAAGAGGTAGTTTATTTTAATCGAATTGGGAAGTCTTTTTACAAATTCACATTGAACAACAGTCTTTAAAAATATAGTTAATAATATGAAAGTAGAAGAAATTACTAAATTCATGTCACTGAATAATTAAATCGAATTTTACGGTCAACTTTGGGATCACTCGTCGAGTCAGGGTAGGCCTAGGTTAGGCTAGCTGATTTATTGTTATGGGTTGTAGAAGGCTAGGCTAACACGTGAAGTACGCCTAGGCCTAGACGGTATTGCCGTCATGGCGATCAGTTTTGATTTGGCAGCGAGTGAAGGGAGTTTATTTTATGCGAGTTATAACGCGTTTAAACGAGTAAGACAAAAAGGTTTTGGTCACGATTTGTCACGTTTGTTTGAAAAAAATCGTGAAACGGCAACACGTGCAAGAAAGCCGGGAAATGGACGACCGCCATACAGCAAAGACCCCGGCAAACATCGAATCTGCGAGTGAACTTACTGTATTTGCAGCCAAGAAGACAATCGTCGTTCAAATTCGAGTGTACGGAGAAATGCTAATCGCACCGGTATTAAAAAAGTTCAGTGCATCGAATTGCAGAGAAAGACCTTTGTCTAAAAACATTTAAACGCTTCGAAGTGCAACGCATATCTGAAGAGCCTAAAGTAAAACGTGTACAATGGTTGCCGTCGACTGCTTTGCCGTCTTACTGTAGATCAAATAACGACGGGTCTATCATTTGGTTTACGGATGAAAAGATTTTTACTATTGAGTGAAAATGTGCAAAAAGATAATGCGTACGCTAACGTATAAAAAAAGCAAGGCATTCCAAAAACCCACGCTCCTTCGAGAGAGACATCAATTCAGTCAGTCTGTGAGGGTTTCTGTTGGTGTTTCTCGTTTAAGAAAAAACATCCATTGTTTTCGTTGATAAAGGCGTGAAGAACGATTCAAAACATTACTGTGACGATATCTCGCGTAAGATGTTACCCTAAATTGAAAATTACGAAGAGAATTGTTTTTCGGCGAGACGGCGCTCCGTGTCATCGTTCACGACACGCATTGCACACTCACGAGAACAATGTCCCGATTTCATCCCACCAGAAGATTGGCCACCAGATAGTCCGGAATTAAATCCGGTTGATTATTCCATATGGGGACATTTAGCTGATGAAGTTTACGGACAAAATAGTCAAGAGGTCAATCAACTTCAACAGCGCATTTTGAAAGTATGAATGCGCTCGATCAAGAGACATCTTTTCTACAGCAGTTCGCCAAAGGCGCACAAGGTTACAATTGATCATTGATGATAATAATGAAGGACACATTGAACACTCGCTGCGTTAATGTTTTATTTAAATTGTTTTCGTTCACTGTAAACTTCTTTAATGTTCACTTGAGTCTCTAATTATCCTCCTTGTCAACTTTATTTTTAACAACGATTGTTCAAGTTGAATTTGTAAAAAGACTACTCATCCGATTTAAATAAACTACCTCTCATTTGTGTGTGTGTGTGTGTGTGTGTGTATTAGTTGTGAGCGCTCATATTCTGGTCAAAAGCATTCTTCCTTTGAGAAACTGAACCTCTTAAAACTCGAATACATAATGGGAATGGCCCACGCCATACTAGCTTATAAAATGCATATGAAATAACATTAATTTACCTTCGATTAACAAATACCTTCGTAACTCAACGAAATAACAACCTTTTTGCTGTAAGGGTACAAAATTAGAACATTTAATCTTAAATTTATAGAGTATATTCTATAACTTATAGACTAATACTGTATTATTATATTGTATCGCATGTTAAGAAAATCATTTAACGAATGTGGATTATAATTCTATGAGTCCAGTAAAGCCAAAGGCTTATAAGGGCCATAATTATGATAAAATACAGAATATTTATGTATCTATGTAACAATAAATGATGAAACAGTCACCAAGCAATGTATAGCAATTGAAAAACTTCACAAAATGGAAGTAAACAGTGCAATATATATATATATATATATATATATATATATATATATATATATATATATATATATATATATATATATATATATATAATAATAAAAGGACGTGTGTGTGTGTGTGTGTTCCAGCCATAACTCCAAAATGAAAGCAGTTACAAACATGAAATTTCACACACACACACACACACACACACACACACACTGATTAGGTCCCCAGGTTGTGCACCTGAGTGTTAATAAATTAAATAATTAAAATTACTGGGCCCAAAGGCCCCAGTACCGCGATTAAACTACAGAAAAGAACGCAGCCGTGAAAATTTTGAGCTTCACATATAATTAAAATTACTGGGTATATATATATATATATATATATATATATAATATATATATACAGGGTGTTTCAGGAGGAAAGGTCAATACTTCGGGAGGTGATAGTATCGGTCATTGTGAGCTGTTTGAATCTGATGCGCGCGCAGCTCTTCCTCCCCCTTCCCTCCCCTATAACCTTGAACCATGTAAGCTATAATGTAAGCATGTAACATAAGCCAATCGACAGCTGACTGTTGTGAGTGACATTGTTTGGTGTTTGAAGCAGTGTTATGAATGCCACACACCTTCACACATGACAAATATGCAGATATGGTGTATGTCTACGGTTTTTGCGATGGAAGTGCAACAGCTGCTGTTGCAGAATACCGTCGACGGTTTCCGAACTGCAGAATTCCGGATCGAAGTGTGTTTACCAGGGTTTTCAACACATTGCGTGTTCCCAGCGCTCATGTTTCATCTGAACATGAAGGTCAACAAGATGTAGATGAAGTGGAAAACATTCTTCAGTTGGTAGAGCGTAGTCCTACTACTAGCTCACGAAGAATTTCTACACGTCTCGGTGTACTACACACAAGAGTATGGCGAACATTACGTAGGGAAGGCTTGCATCCATATCATGTACAGCGTGTACAACACCTTCGACCAGGAGACGCTGCCATGCGACTGGAATTTTGTCATTGGGTAAATGCTAATCGCCAATTGCTTCGATTAATACTGTTCACCGATGAAGCTACTTTCACCCGTGACGGTATCAACAACACTCGTAACTCTCATCGGTGGTCAGACGAAAATCCAAATGCCACTGTGGAAACAAATTTTCAACATCGCTTCTCTGACAATGTGTGGTGCGGTATCATCGATGATCAGCTGATTGGCCCTGTTACTTTAGAGAATCGTCTTACAGGACAAAGTTACCTAGAATTTCTGCAAAATGAATTGCCAGGACTATTGGAGGATGTTCCTTTGGCTACACGCGCTGGTATGTACTTTCAGCATGACGGAGCTCTTCCACATTCTACCCGTCTAGTGATGCAATACCTAAATCAAACTTTCCCTGGTCGATAGATCGGCCACCAAGGTCTCCAGACCTCTCTCCGCTAGATTATTGTTTGTGGGGGTGGATGAAAAGTCAAGTTTACAAAAGAAAGGTGGATACACGAGACGACTTGCTCGCGCGCGTTTTGGATGCTGCTGCCCGGATAAAGGAACGTCAAGATCAACTCAGACGAACAACACGCGATCTTCGTACACGAGTTGCAAAGTGCATTGAGGTTGACGGTGAGATTTTCGAAAACGTATTGTAAATTGTAACAAATTTGTCATTTCTGTATCTGATACCATTGAAAATGTCAATGTTTAAACATTAAATGTTAGAAACAGTAATTGGTTTCTCTTTCTTGATTACCATTAACAATGCTTTTGTATTTGTAGATTCAAACAGCTCTATCTCCGTAACCATTCAGAATTAGACACATGTTCATGTTCATATGAACTTTTTTCTCACAATGACCGATACTATCACCTACCGAAGTATTGACCTTTCCTCCTGAAACACCCTGTATATATATATATATATATATATATTATATATTATATATATATATATTATATATATATATATATATATAATATATCTTTGCGAGAGACCCGTTGCCCACGTCGGGCTAGCATCATGAAAAAGAAAAACTATGGTATTTGTCATTTACCATTACTTATTCGGACTATAGTGGATTTAATTTTCCCAGAAGAGTTCCTTGTTCCATGCACGGTCTGTGTTTAACATATATATATATACAGGGCGTCCCAAAAAAATGTATACACACTTTAAATAATTATAAAGGCAGTGTTTATTAAAATACATTTCATTTTCAAAATGTAATAGAATCTACAGACATTATTTAATTGTTTTGTCAACGCCTGTTTTCAAACTGACGTCCGTTCTGGTCCAGGCACTGCTGATAACGCGAAGCAATGGAATCGCAAACATCACGAAACATTTCGTTTGGTATTTGTGTGCATTCTCGTTCAATGGCTGCTCTCAATTCAGCGACTGTTGCAGGTTTTATAGCGTAGACTTTGTCTTTTAAGTATCCCATAAAAAAAAGTCTAGTGGTGTGAGGTCTGGTGAACGCGGAGGGTATTCTACGAAACCCTTCGTCCAATCCACATCCACATCGTGCCAAGTACCACTCGCAATACTCCACTCTTCGGTCCGGATCATCATCTTCATTAATAGCATGGACTAATCTTGGAATGTAACTTTTCCATTGACAGCGCTTCCAAATGCGTTGGACTCCAACACATTTTGAAGTGCTGTCAATGGAAAAGGTACATTCCAAGATTAGTCCATGCTATTAATGAAGATGATCCGGACCGAAGAGTGGAGTATTGCGAGTGGTACTTGGCACGATGTGGATGTGGATTGGACGAAGGGGTTTCGTAGAATACCCTCCGCGTTCACCAGACCTCACACCACTAGACTTTTTTTTATGGGGATACTTAAAAGACAAAGTCTACGCTATAAAACCTGCAACAGTCGCTGAATTGAGAGCAGCCATTGAACGAGAATGCACACAAATACCAAACGAAATGTTTCGTGATGTTTGCGATTCCATTGCTTCGCGTTATCAGCAGTGCCTGGACCAGAACGGACGTCAGTTTGAAAACAGGCGTTGACAAAACAATTAAATAATGTCTGTAGATTCTATTACATTTTGAAAATGAAATGTATTTTAATAAACACTGCCTTTATAATTATTTAAAGTGTGTATACATTTTTTTGGGACGCCCTGTATAAGAAAATAATTAAATGACAAATAAACAAAAAATTAATAACTATTTAAATGTTATAATAATTCAAACACTTTTATAAACGTGTTTAAAACGTAACTTTCATTAAATTAAAACTAAAAAAATGTGATTTTAAAATTGTTTAATGTCTTTGCATATAAAATAGTAAAAGGATAACTTTTAAATTTAATATAGAGTAGAAAACTTATAAAATCAGTTATAAATACGTGAAGAAAACAACGAAAAGCACGTTCTATAAATGTATGAAAAGAGGCTAACTAAAAATGAAAAGTTACTAAAGGGGAAACTTTAACAAAACAGACATATTTTAGGAAAAGATATAAAGCAAACATAACGAAATGACCCTCTCTCTCTCTCATATTATATATATATATATATAATATATATATATATATAATATATATATATAAACAGGGTGTCCCATAAGTCCGGTCTCATACGAACATTTATTTTAAATTAAATTTACAAAAATAATACATTAGAACTAGATAAAACATGTCCAAATTTTGCTGTCTTGTTTTGAGACTTTTTTTTTTGTTGCAGGTACAATAACACGCAATGGCTAATATGGAAGCGAGTTACACTGGTGAGGCAAAGGCTTCCGGAAGCCTTTTCCTTACCAGTGTAACTCGCTTCCATATTAACCATTACATGTTATTCTACCTGCAACCATAAAAAGTTCCAAAACAAGACATCAATTTGAACATTTTTTATATATATATATATATGCTGCAAACCCACAAGGAAAAAGAAAAACGACTCCAAGGCTTTCATGTATTCAGAGCTACACCTCGTCAGGGAATGAAGACAGAAAGCAAGGTACCCATTACCTGACGAGGTGTAGCTCTGAATACAGGAAAGGCCTTGGAATCGTTTTTCTTTTTCCTTGTGGGTTTGCATCATTCATTCATTTCACTTGTTTAATTGTGAAATTCATCTCATATATATATAATGTGCGCGCGCGCGCGCGTCTGTATGCGAATAGATGCGTATTCAGAATAAAAACAATTGCTTTATTTACTTTCCAAATAGATGATGTGTGTTAATATAACTTAACATGAACAAAATATAACATAAATTAACATACAAACACGTACATTTATATAACAAATGTTGCAAAGTGTAAAAAAAAAATTATAACACACTCATGTAAACATTTGCGAAAGTTCGCAGTCGTGAATGATGTGGATGATGGTCGACGGAGCACGCGCAGTATGTACAATAATGACAAAATCCTTCTTTCCAACTTTTTCATGCTCAGTCGGGGCCGTAAACGTCAGAGAGGGAGGAAGCCTTTAAACATACTGGGGGTGGGGGGTGGGTCATTTCAGATTTTGACATCCTTAAATTATTTCACACATTGGCTACCGCATGTTGTAAAATATTACTCCGAACCTAATTTGCGGCTAACAACCTAAGAAACTGTACAATACACCCAAGAATCATTTTCGAACCTTTAATGGACTAATTAATACTGGTACGAATTATCGTATATAAATTGATTACTATATTTTGTATTTCAAACACTAAACATTACCATTATAATCATACAAGAACCATATCGGTGGTGTAGTGGTTAGCGTCGCTGACTACGAATCCATCGGCCCCGGGCTCGAGACCCGACGGCAGCCGGCGTGCAGCAAAACCCAGCTGTTCATCCTTCCACACAATAAAGAGAGTGGTTGGTAGATAAATGGGTACGCTAGGTGGCCTAGTGGTTAAGACGCTAGGCTGCTGCTGATGGGGCGTGGTTCGGATTCCACGTTAAACTGTAGGTCTAAGGTGGAGTGAAAAGCTTGACCTTCGTCAGAATGAACAATTCGTGCGGAAGCTAACCAAAGGTTAAAGGTTATATTATATGATTACAGCAATGCTAAAATGTAGCAATAGGTGATAGTGCAGTAGCTTAGACCCTGATTTTTGAAGTAAGTGGACATTCTGGACAAAAGCACCAAACTTGGCTCAAATGTTGCTCAGGACCTTAGCTACCAATTTTTCCCCGGAACCAAGACGCACAACCCTATCTTGGCTGCCATTTTGGAAATCCAAGATGGCTGCCAGCTAGAAATCAACAAACTATTGTGAGGAGTAATTGTAAATAAATAGTCCCTAAACCTACATATTTCGATGCCAGGATTGCTATAAAATAATCAGAATTACCCTTAAATGTTTATTTAATGAAAATATTTAATAATATAACTATATAATATGTGCTTTTCTGTTTTGCAGGTGATTTGTGAACATGGATTGGAGCAAATGCATGGTTTGTCAAGAGAGCAAAGGTGAGACTCTTAAATGTCCACTCAATGCTGTGAGTGGTAAAAAAACTGAAGCATATGCAACATTTATGGAGAATGTCAACGCATTCAAGAATCTTGGAAGACTACCAGTTCCTCTTCTTTTCAATGAAGAGGTGACTGTTGAAGATCTGGTTCAGAATAAAGCTGTGTGGCACAAGTCATGCCATGTTAAATTTAGTAAAGAAAAGCTTGAAAGGGCTACAAAAAAGAGAGAAAGGGCGGATGAAGGTGAAACCAGTTCATCTACAGGGAAGCAGGTTCAGCGGCATCCTATGGACAAAGCAACTTGTGTGTTTTGTCAACAAACACATGGGCATCTTCACGAATTCAGTACATTTGGCGCTGACGTCAATTTACGAATGATGGCTACAGAACTCAGTGACACAGAACTAATGTCTAGAATAGGAGGTGGTGATCTCATGGCCATTGAAGCCAAGTATCATCTGCAATGCTTGACATTTTATCGGAACCATTACCACTCACTTTGAGACAAAAACAGAGCAAGGAAGAAGGCTATGAAGAAAACTTGATGAAAGCAAAGGCAATAGTTGAGGTCGTTAATCATGTAGAAAATTGCATGGAAGAAGGAATCTTTCAAATGAAGTTTTCTGTGCTATTTGATCTGTATCAAAAAAGACTTCGGGACTTAGGTATTAATAAGGAAATGAACAGAGGACGATTCAGAGAGAAGATTCTGGAGTATTTCCCATATGCCCAGGAAGTGAGTGATGGCAAGAACAAAATCTTAGTTTTTCAGCAGGGAATTCAGGAAATGCTCAGAGAGACAAAGAGACAGAATTTTGAAGGAGATACTATGATTCTTGCAAAAGCTGCTAGAATCATATGCAAGGAAATAGTCAACTTTACTGGATTCAAGTTTGCAGGTGCCTTTCCATCTGGTTGTCAACAGGAATCGGTACCTACAACCTTGAAAACCCTTATATCTATGATCACAAATGGTGCTGACATGAAGGACCAAATACCAGAAGACTCCCCACTTCAAGACCAAAGGAGTGGTTGTACCAGCTCAGTTTCGTCATGGACCATTTATTGTTGGGGCACTTGACAATCTGGATTACAACCCATCTAGTACAACTGCCGTTGGATCATTTCATGGTACAGGGATTAGTCTGTTTCAGTTCCCAACTGTCTCAAACTGTGGAACCAAACAAGGTGATCTTGTGCTACCTTCTCTAGGTTCAAAGGACTTGGAGTTACTCATGTCCTACTCAATTGTACCAGCTGTTGCAATGGACAAAACCAAGGTAGAAGTCCTGAAGTTGTCTAATGTGTCTGACCCTATTGAGGGACACTACCATGAAGCATGTTTCCAGGAAAAGGAGTGGATGAAAGAAGCGTTCAGGATCTTGGAGAAAGACACGATAGGGAAGGGTGATGTTATATCATGGTCAGCATACCACGCTACAAGGCAAGAACAAGATGAAGATCAAATGAAAACCCTTTCCTACCTCCTTCCCTTATTCCATGAAAAGGCCGCTACTCCAGCGATGATCAAGCATGGAATGAATGTTGTTCGGTCTGCTACTGAATTCCTTAACCCCGGGCAAATACCAGTTGTTGCATTCGATGCACCCCTATATGCCCTTGGTAAATTCATTCAGTGGAAGTGGCCAGACACCCACGGAGAAGACAAGGTCATCGTCATGTTTGGAGGTCTACATACAGAGATGGCCATGTGGAGAACGTATGGAGATTATCTAGAGGGATCTGGGTGGACAAATGCCTTGACACAAGCAGGCATTGCTTCGGCAGGAACTGTTGACTCATTTCTTAAAGCCTCTCATCTTACAAGAACCAGACATGCTCACCAGGTAACAGCTTTGACATTGGCAAAGCTGCAGCATGAAGCCTTTATGGAAACTGTTGGTCCCTATGATGACAAGACAAAGGAAGAGTGGAAGAAGAAGATGGTTCAGGTCAGTCCAACATTCCAATACTGGGAGACAATTCTTCAGATGGAGATAGACGGCCTCATATTCATACGATCACATCGTGCAGGAGACTTTCCATTGTATGTAGAAAGCTTGAAGAAAGTAGTTCCCTGGTTCTTTGCTCTTGACCACCAGAATTACGCACGTTGGCTTCCACTCCACATCCGGGACATGAAGAATCTCCCTCAGCCAGTTATGAATGAGTTTTCACGAAATGGACACTGGGTAGTACACAAGACCAAGAAGAGATTCTCAGCCATGCCTTTAGACCAAGCGCATGAACAAAACAATGAGAAAGTCAAAGGTTCAGGAGGCGCGGTGGGTCTGACTGAGAATCCAGTGGCATTCAAGAAGTGGATGGTAGCAGGGCCAGAACAAGCCAGATTGATTACTGAATATGAAGACGAAAACCTTCCAGAAACTGAAGACAACAACTTCCACCACGAAGAAGGACTATCTACACAGAGAAGATTCAAGGATCATGTTTCTAATCTCGTTGAAGTCTTCCGTGATATGGGAAATCCATTTTGTGATAATGGGAATGAGTTACTGGCCTTAGACACAAGGAATGTCATGGATGAATCTGTGGTCCATACAGTGAGAACTATAAAGGATTTGGGTAAGGAGCAATATAGCCGATACTACAAAGAAGTTGTCACAGATTGTACAAGGTCAATTCATACACCGATCAAGAAGAACTCGCTTGCCCTCTTCAGATGTCCTCGGCCGAAATCTCAGGTACGGAATGTTGGGGGAATCCAACTACTGAAGAACGATGTTGCTCTATTCTCTCATCTGTATATTGTTATGCAACATCGGCATAGTGACATGGATGCATTCTTCCAACACGAGAATCACCCCTTTCCTTCTTCCCTATCTGATGGTGGGAAATTGCGGTTTGGGAAAAAGTCTGACCTACTGAAAATCATTACATTTGAAAACAAGGACAACCCTCCAGATCCTTTTGATGTGAAACTTCTTGATGGAGCTGCCATCGTCCATTTGCTGTCTACTGCAGGTGTTACCAACTTTGAAGAGTATGCAGATCGTGTATTCGTCCCTTATCTCATCAAACAGTTAGAAACTTGCCAGCGAATTGACATCGTCTGGGATACCTACACTGCAAGCACCTTAAAAGAGACTACCAGAGAAAAACGGGGAAAAGGAATCAGAAGAAAGGTTGAAGGAAAAACCAAATTACCCCTAAATTGGCATGACTTCCTTCGAGACTCTAGAAACAAGCAAGAACTGTTCGCTTTCCTATCAGACAAGGTTGCTGCAATGGAAGTTCCTAACAACAAAGAAGTTGTTATTACATCAGGACCTGAAGTCATCATCAATGGGGCCGACCGCACAATGCCAAGATGCGACCATGAGGAGGCAGACACTAGACTGTTCATTCATCTTCAAGATGCAATAAAGGAAGGGCACATTAACTGCATGATCAGAACTGTAGACACGGATGTTATTGTCATTCTAATAGGAAAATTCCATCACTTGACGTCCATAAGATCTGAAGTAAATATTTGGGTTGGTTTTGGCACTGGGAAAAACTTCACTTACCATCATATTAACACAATCTGTGCCTCTTTGGGTGAAGAGAGATGCACATCCCTACCACTGTTTCACGGGATGTGATACATCATCCTTTTACGGAAGGGGCAAGAATACGGCATGGGCAGCATGGCACCATTACCCTGAGGTAACACAAGCATTCACATTCATGGCACGAAATCCATTTGCAGATGTTGACGCCGAAACTCCCCACTTCAAGCTTCTTGAACGGTACACAGTTGTCCTCTATGACAACACCAGTGACATTGAACGTGTAGATGAGGCAAGAAAGGTCATGTTCTGTCAGAAGGGAAAAGCTATGGAGACTATCCCACCAACTCAGGATGCTCTTCTCCAACACACCAGGAGGGTCACATACCAGGGAGGAATATGGTCGACCTGTGAGAGAAGTGAACAGAATCTTCCAACTCCTGAAGGATGGGGATGGACCTTTAGCGAAGAGTCCCAGTCATGGACACCAGTTTGGACCACAAGACCAGTAGCATCTAAAGCTTGCAGCGAATTGGTCAAATGCGGCTGCAAGAGCAAGAGTGGATGTGGCACCAGGTGTGCTTGCAAGAAGGCCAGGTGGAAGTGTACAGAACTGTGTAGCTGCAACTGTGCAGTTTAACATATAGCGTCGAGCGGGGTGAGTTGGGACAGTTCGGGACAGGGGGTGAGTTGGGACAGTAGGCATTGCAATGCTAAATGCCAAGATATTTCCATTTTATGGTGCCCATTTAATAGCCCTGCCCTTACTCTACAAATGTTGTTAATACAAGTTTTCTATAGAACCACGAATAATGCATGAAAATTGTGCAAATATGAAAGGGTAGCATTTTGACCTTTGTAGAATTTCATTTTTTAAAATGCACATATTTTGCCAATTTTCCTCTCCCACATTCAGTTATAGAGCTAAAGGTCTACTTTTTGGTGGGTGAAATCTTCAATTGTTATAGTTTCGTTGATTTTTCTTAAACATGGTTTTCTTGAACATGGTTTTTGTGTTAAAATATTCACGATTTTCACTGTATATGTTGTACGAAGTGTGATTTCTGCAGTAAACATACTTCTGATCAGCTTAAAAGTTGTTTTATTGATCTGATCATGCCAAAAAACATATAGTTTGATGCCAAACATGCCAAGGGAATTCTCTATTGAAACTTATATCAGAAATTCCATTTTGTCTATGGCGGCCATCTTGAAATCCAATATGGCGGCCAAGTAATGGTCTCTGAAGGTGGTTCCGGGGATATTTTTAATTGTTGGTCCAAAATATACAAGTAGGGAAAGTTTGGTGCTTTTGTCCGGATTGTCCACTTCAACTTGTTTAGCTGCCCTACTATGACTTTGCAAAGACATTAGAAATTGAATTAGTAGTCGAGACGAGATTGGAGGGGAGACTAAGACAATGTATTCATTTTAAACCAGAGTTGTATAGAGAAGATTTTGCTCTTATTTTTTAGAATGATAAATAATAAAATAAAATGATTGTCCTTAAATTGAAAGCTACGAAAAAAGACTAAAATTTTATGCATTTTAGATTTTTTAGTTCACTTAAATGCATTTCACATTCTTTACTACGTGTTATGGGCTTAACAATCTGTATATTTGACAAAAATATTGGAGGGGGAATGCCCCTCCTGCACCCTCAGTTCCGGCGCCCCTGGTAAACATTTGTAAAAATAACCATGATTGGCTTATATCAACTAATCACGGCTGTTCTCATTCTTGGTTTATTAATTTGTGTTTTCACACACAAAGTTTGTTACATTACACTTGTAAATTTATTCAAAGTCATTGTATATATATATATATATATATATATATATATATATATATATACACACACACACACACGGGTGTCCGAAGTCTCTACCCAGTGAGAATTATATTAATTAATTTAGTTAATTACATTGACGTGCTTTGAAATGAATGGGGAACCTTTCAAACACCCAAGATGTCGGAGAAATGATGCTTCAAAAATAATTAGTCATATTTTTCTTATATATATATATATATGTCTCAGTGGTGTAGTGGTTGGCGTCGCTGACTACGAATTCAACGGCCCCGAGATCGAAACCCGGTGACGGCAGGCGGCGCGCAGCAAAATCCAGCTGTTCATCCTTCCACACACTAAAGAAATTGGTTGGTAGATAAATGGGTACCCTGAGTAGCCTAGTGGTTAAGACGCTGGGCTGCTAGTGGTGCCTGGTTCGGATTCTACATTAAACTGTAGGTCAAGGTTGGGTGACAAGCTCGAATGAACAATTCGGGCGGAAGCGAAACCAAGGTAACCAAAGTGTGTGTGTGTGTGTGTGTGTATATATATATATATATATATATATATATATATATATATATATATATATATATACAGGGTGTCCCATAAGCCCGGCATCAAAGGAGAAATTCATATTTTTCTATTTCTACAAACCATAATTCATATTTTTCTCTTTCTACAGGCCATAATGTCTGTGAGCAAGGAAGAACGAATCCAGATAATTCTACTCATAGGAAATCGGAGTCAAAGAGAGGCCGCTGCTGAATTTAACAGACTGCATCCAGACCGCGAGCCAATAACACAGAGTTGTGTTAGCAGACTTGTTTCAAAATTTAAGGAAACAGGATCCATAGAAGATAAACCACGCAGTGGACCTTCAAGGAGGCCCACTGACGATGATACAGCGACTGCTATCCTGGCTCATTTTAACAGAAGTCCCAATAAGTCTCTTCGGCGATTGTCCGCCGAGACAGGGTGTCGAAAAGTAGCATCCATCGCATTCTTCAGGCTCACAAATGGCATTCATATAAACTTCAGATCCTACAGAAATTAATGAAGATGATCCCGACCGGCGGATGGAATTTTGTGAATGGGCTACGGAACAATATACTCGGGATGCCAATTTCCCGTCCACCATTCTGTTCAGTGACGAGGCTGTTTTTTATGGAAATGGTGAGGTAAATCGACAGAACACCCGCTACTGGTCTCGAAACAACCCTCACTGGTATATCTCTTTAAAGGAACAAGGTGCATCTCGGGTGATGGTATGGTGTGGCATTTGGAAGGATCGCATCATAGGCCCCCTCTTTTTCGATAAACATGTCACTGGAGGCACCTACCTACGTATGCTCAAGGAAGAAGCATTTCCCAGTGTCTCGAACGAAGAAGGAAATTTCCCAACATGGTTCCAGCAAGACGGCGCTCCTGCACATTACAGCACCCAAGTAAGAGAATACCTGTACCAACAATTCCCTGGTCATTGGATAGGACGTCGAGGGCCTGTGGAATGGCCAGCTAGATGCCCGGATCTCACGCCACTAGATTTTTATCTCTGGGGCCACTTGAAAGCGCTGGTATACGCAGAGAAAATTAGGAGTGTTGAACATTTGCGGCAGCGCATTATTGGGGCATGTAACACCATTACTCCTGACATCATTCACCGTGTGCTTGCTGACTGGGTATCAAGTCTGAATTTGTGTATTGAAAACAATGGTGGACATATTGAGCACGTTCTGTAAATAAAAGCTTTTGTTTTGCCTTTTTTTATTATTTTTCCTATGATGCCGGACTTATAGGATACCCTGTATATATATATATATATATATATATATATATATATATATATATATATATATATACAGGGTGTCCATAAAGTCACGCATCATAGGAACATAAGCAATGTATATTTATTTATGTCTTCATCACGCCAAATATGTTGAGGAACATTCATAGAAACCTGCTTTTTCGTTTACAAACATGTTTTGAGATTGGCCGGAATCATTTCGAACAAACAACTAAAACAAAATAAATAAACAAAATAAATGTATTTTCCTATGATGCGTGACTTTATGGACACCCTTTATGGTCACCATATGGAAGGGTTCTAAATTTGAAGACTAGAAATGTAAACAATTATATATATATATATATATATATATATATATATATATATATAATTGTTTACATTTCCAAACTCTTCAAATTTAGAACCCTTCCGTACGGTGGCCATTATTCCTCGCTGCAGTGTGTATTAGACGCTCAGACTTCATTAGAATATTAGTAAGATGTTCTTGTGGCATAGGGCCCTAGGTCTAATAACCTCCGATTCTTTGACGCAGTTCTGCCGATACCCGGGTTTGTCATGGTACACTAGTGTTTTAACGTAAACCCATAGATAAAAGTCCAAAGAGGTTAAGTTGGATGATCCTATATCCGTCAATAAAAGACATCAAAATATCAACATGAACGTAATTCACCATAAGTTAACGTTTGGGATGCTATGTCAAGGGTCTACTTAGCAGTGATGTAGTTTAGACCACCATGGCCGAGACCAAGACCGAAACCATACGCAATTTTTGCACGTATTCAATAGTGTAATGCAAATTCCTAAGGTCTGAATTTCACATTCAGGAATAAAGATTCTAAAGAGGTTATCGAGTGACAATTGCAAAATTTAATCATAATTTATTCACAAATTCAGACTGTGAAAATTTTCAGCAGTTAACTGCCTACTTAAAACAAGATAAGCGTTTGTTGAGCTTGAGGAACATCAACATATTCAGCAGTGATGTAGTCGAGATCACCAAGGCCGAGACCGAGACCGAGATCTAAGCACCCGAGACCGAGACCAGAAAAAAAGGTCTCGAGACTGGTCTCGAGTCTTACATCACTGTTACTTCGTCGGTCCATTTTTCTTTGATGATCTTAACCTAACTGCGGCAAATTATAGTTAACATAATATACATTTTTTTTCTTCTCCAACTAAGGGTTACTGGATTTGACACGAGAAGCGTAATCTTTCAACATGATGGAGTGACTTCCCACTTTGCCGTTGCTGTTCGCAACTTTCTAGACGCGACTTTTCCTCGGCGCTGGATAGGCTGTGATGGGGCGATAGCGTGGCTACCTCAATCACCAGGACTTAACCTCGTTGGATTTTTATCTATGGGGGGGGGTATGTTAAAACACTCGCGTATTGTAACAAACCCAGTAGTCTGGTCAAAGAGAGAAACGGGGGTCGCTGGATCCATCCCGCAAGAGCATCTTGCTAATGATCTAATGAAGTTTGAGCGTCGCGTAAGCAAATTATACTGTGAGCCAGTGGCAAAAAGGGAGAGTGCAGAAATGTTACATAATGTTGCATAATATTACGTAATGTCGCAAGAGTGCCAACCCCACCCCTTTTGTTGCCAACCCAACACCCCCCTTTACTGCAAGGGATCCCCTTTGTTGCCAACCCCAAAATGGTGTTGCAAGGGGTATGCAACTTGGAGGTATCCCCCAAGCTGATCCCCCCAAAGGGGAGTGCCAACCTTTGTTGCCAACCGCGAAATGGGATTGCAAGGGGTATGCAACTTGGAGGCGGAGTTCTCCTCAAGCTGAACCCCACAAAGGGGCAGAAAAAGATAGAAATAGAAGAAGAGACCCAAGATGGGAACCCAGAGTTGGGTGTTCACTCGGCTGGAAGCCGAGCTCATATGGGGTTCTTCAGCCAACCGCCGCCTCTTATAGGGTCCCAAATAGCCAGTTGGCTGAGTTGCCAGATAGCGCCATGTGTTTAATTATTCCTTCAGCCAGTTGCCAGATTCGTTATTTATTAAATTAATTCATATATTATTCAGCCAATCGGCTGCTGAGTTGCCAGATAGCAATAATTATTTATTTATTCCTTACATTATTCAGCCAATCGGCTGCTGATTTGCAAGATAGCAATATTTATTTAATTATTCGTTATATTATTCAGCCATTTGGTTGCTAAATACCACCATATATTTTAATTTATATTAGGGAGAGCTGCTAAATACCACCATTTATTTTAACTCGCTACCAAAACAGATGAATTTTCTCCTTAAAGAGAACTAATTATTTTAAAAGAAATTCTGTTTATTAAATAAATAATTAGAATTTAAACACACACTCTTTACACAACTAAAATAAATAATCTTATTAATTCCTATTTTTATTATTATTAATATCACAATTTTCGCTAAATGTGAGACCGTATATTGTACCCGTCTAGGTATGAACCAACTTTTAAATCCTTTTTCTTAAATATTTCTCAAAGAATACTGGATTACTGAATAAAAATGCCAGTACCAGACGGCAAAATGTTTTTGTCAATTTTACGAATTATTATTATTATTATATTATATATATATATATATATATATATATATCACACCTTCTTGCATAATATACAAGCTCATAATAAAAAACTATTTCTTGGGGTAATTTGCGTGTTAAAAATTACTAAATACAGAAAGTCAGTTAAGGATTTTTTTAATTTAGATATATGAAAAATAAACATACATGCATCACGATATTCTGCAGGGCAAACCCTTAAAGTATAAGCAAGGACGAGTATACTTATACCACGCAATACTATTTTGCATAGGAATCGCATAAAGTCCGAGTCATTACACGATCTTATGAGATCGACGCAAGATAATATATATAGGAATTCGTATATTAAAAGAAGCGTCTCCCCCCCAAAGGTTCAAAACTCAAAAGCGTGAAACAAATTAAAAAAAAATAAGAATGCAAAGTATGTAATTAGCTCGCAAGTTACTATTTTTCGGCT
Source organism: Bathynomus jamesi (assembly GCA_023014485.1). Taxonomy (NCBI): domain Eukaryota; kingdom Metazoa; phylum Arthropoda; class Malacostraca; order Isopoda; family Cirolanidae; genus Bathynomus; species Bathynomus jamesi. The sequence continues at coordinate 21,005 of JAJOZX010010546.1, read as the reverse complement.
CTAAAACGCTGTAATATGCACTATACACACTTCCATGTATAAACGTGCCCTTAACTTACTCCACAATCAAGTACTAGCTTCGAGACCTGTTTAAAAACGAAGCAAATCTTCATAAAAGGTATTTCATAATGTAATACCATCATTACCTCAAAATATGACAGCTTCTTGACGTGGTCTGGAGGGATTTGCCACGTCCAAATTCTTTAAGAAATATACTGTATGTAAAACAAATGGAAACATTACCCCTCATTAAGTTATTATTATTAACAAACTGTACCCAAATATATTCTGATAACTACTGATTACACACATTTAATTAGAAATAAAATGATTACGATCCAATTAATTATTTTAAACAGACTCCTGAAAGTTAATATAATTCGATTTTATGTTTTAGTTAGCTTACCCAATAAACGACGCTTTCTATGGATATTTATAAAAGAAAATGGAATTTTTCGCACAATCCGCATAATTGCTCCTTCTACAATCCGTTTATTGTCATTTTAAATATTATGTTATTAACGTTATATAATGTAACCGATTTTCTGCTAACTTATTATGCTTTTGTATAAATTACAAATGTCATTCTTGTTTAATTTGGTGTTGAATGAGCTGAATTATACAATGTAGATATGCGAAATTACTGTTTTTGGGAATGTTATTCTATCTATTACGCGTTTCACGTAGTTTCTAAATTTAAGATGCCTGATTATATATATATATATATTATATATATATAGTGGCGTTCAAAAGTTCTTTTTAGTCTTGTTTCGTTTTTTTCTTCCGTTTAACTTTTTACCTTTAAGAGAATTAATCAACTAAAACAATATTAACGTTAAAAAAATTCACTAAACAATTGGCTTAGCAAAAGAATTCGTTCCATTAACATATTCTCAAATCTATATACAAACACACGCACACACAATTATGTTTATTCCTGAAAACCACCGAAAACCTAATTTAACATCATTACTTAGACTACCCCAGTTACGCCTAACTCAACTAAGTTAAATATAGACTCATACGCGTAAATTTTGCATGCCGAAAGGGAGAAGAAGAAGCAGGAATAAAAAGTTCATCATAATAAATACTAAGTAGGCTCGACTCAGAAGACTGCGAAATAAAAAATGAAGTGAGCCTAAAATTTAGATAGGTCAAGAGTAAAGCCTGAATAAAAAGCAACGCCCTTAACAAATAAACTAGTAAAAAATATTAATAACTTTCAGGAAATTTGTATTACCACAACGGTCAGAGAGTCCAGTTAAATGGAGCTAGATTATGATAAATAATTAATCAATAAAACCTGATTAGGGACGACATTTCTGAGTTTAAACATTACACGAAATTTTAACAAGTACACTCCTTTATAGTGATTTCATTAACATTAAACTCGTCAAGATACATTTCTTTTATTAGTAAAAATCATGAAATTTGTTTTACTGGTATTTAGGAAGAGTTTATTGGTGGTCAACCATTTCATTACACTGAGGAGTTCTGAATGAAATATATCCTTAGCTGTATTAGCATCTTTGCATGAAAAAGACAGTTGTATCTTCTGCAAACATTATGAAGATCAGTATATCAGATGAACGTGGATGGTCATTTATATATAATAAAAATAACAGTGGACTAGAGCTGATCCCTGTGGTACACCATGTTTGAACAAACCTTATTTACTGATACAAAAATGATATCTATTGGACAAATAACTTTTAATCCAATCACTGATTGCTCCTCTAAAGACGTAACAATATAATTTATTAAGTAGAACATTATGGTCTATTACATCAAACGCTTTACTCAAAGCCATAAATATTGATATCATTATCTCTCTGTTCACCTTAGCTATATTTGCATTTTCCATAAGGCGATGCTTATCCGCTATTGAAGTAAAATGTGCATTTAAAGAGTCTGCAATAGCAATACCATCAGTAATTTCTTTATTATCAACATTTAATTTCTCTATTGATTTTTTCTTAGGTTGTTTTCCAAGAAGATTGTTTATAGATAACCAAGTGTTTTTCATGTCTCCTTTATGTTTGAAAAATTAATTACATTTATAATAGTTATATTTTGCAATTTTGATTAATTTGAATTTTAGTTAATTTGTTTCTGTATTGAGTATATTGTATTTTAGAAATTTTGCTCTGCAATAATTCGACTTATTTCATTCTAACTTTTTTCCACCCTATTCAGACCGGTTAACATGTTTCTTAGCTGCCTGTATTCAGATAAAGTTGCTAGACTATTACCACTTTTATAATCGACGATGTCCTTTTTATTTTTCATCATCTTAGATATTTTCCTGTACCAAAGCAAAGGTTTCCTTCAAGCATGTTTTTAATTACTGAAATATTTAAATTATCAGAGTAACCGTCAAATAACGTTTTTCCTTTTACGTACCCATGCAGAAAACGTTAGCATGTTGAATGGGAAGGAAACTAAACTGCCTAACTTTCCCAACATCGTTTGGCTTATTAATCATAACTTTACGTTTCGAGATGAACTCGATTCGTCATCAGAATCTGTAATTTTTAAAAACATACATTACCTGAGCAGAAGGGCCTAAACCAAGAAACCATTGGGCCTATCGGGATTATCCAAGTCATGAGCTACATTGTATAATAATAATAAATCGTACAGATTTTCAATCACATGCACAGTACAGTACAGTAATTAACCTCTGACTAAATAGTGTATGTATATATATATATATATATATATAGTGGCGTTCAAAAGTTCTTTTTGGGCTTGTTTCATTTTTCATCTGTTTAACTTTTTATTAAAGTTTTTTAACAATTTTACGGTTGAATGTCTTTAGTGAAGTTTTATTTTTATCACTCGTATATTTTTGTCGTTTATATATTTTTTACTCGATTAGTTTCAGCTCTCGACATTTATATATTTTTGTCATTTATACATTTTAGCTTTTATTTATTAGGCATGAAAACGGTAGAGTCGCCCCAAATATAACGACTTTTTTGCGCTACGTCTTCGTTTTTATCCTAAATCTATATGATAATGTAGATGAGTTTAAAGTACATTAAAGTTTAATACAGTTCTTAGTGCCTCTCTCATTCAATTATTAATGTTATTTGCATATGTAAATATTTGCATGAACCCTTTTCAGATAAGATCTGATCGCTAGTTCAGCGTTGTTTGGTTTTAGATTTTATAAATTTTAAAAAGATGTAGGACAACGAGAAACACAAAGGAGAAAATGAAACCTAATTGAAACATTTACATATTCAAATATACGTAATAATAATAAGCACATCGTTAACAATAGACATATGTATCATTGAAGTATTATGGTATCCAAAGGGCATCATAGGTGCCAGGCACCATGTCCTACTAGCGAGCCTACCAAATTTCCACCAAAGGCAGCTCACTTAGAGTCTACCATTAGACTTTTTAAATCACAAAGCAAACTAACTTGTCCAAACACAAATTAAATACATTTTAAGTCAGTATACATATACACACACACACACACATATACATATATATATATATATATATATATATATATATCAACAAAGTAGCGTATCTGCCTATAGTTAATACTGAGGCAGAGTAGCTAACTGTTTGATCTCAGTTTTGGTAGGCTACCCAGATTTTTTTATCTGCATGACCTATTCAGTAATTGATTGCAGCCTCAAATTAACTGCATCTGATCTTATTTAGCTATATGTTAATTGTAGTTAAACTGAAGTGAACAAAACTCAAACAGTAGGCTGTTGCCCTAACAAGCCTGCAGAAGTCAAAGTTCTTCATAATTAGTGATTGAACCAATCTTCTCATCTGAAAAGGTTAAATTTAATGTCAGGTTAACTTGTTCCGTGTTACGTATTCACTAGACAGCAGCACAAAATAAGATAGCAGTAAACAGAGGAAAAAGAATAACTGCATTGGATTGCTCATGTAAATAAAAAAACGCTGAAAAGATTTCAAGGGGCGTGACTATAATGACTAACCTTAGAAATGTAGCCCTAAACAGGCTTCATTGGGATTTATCATGCTCTTTAATTCAATAAGAATGAGTTTAAGTGCAGCAAATTTAATGAAATTCATATTAATTTATTGCTCTGCTTATATATTGTACAAAGAACATATAAACTGATGTTGTAACAACTACATAAAAATGGATCAGTAAAAACTTTCCTATACATATAAGCCAACAGCATGGAACCATCACTTGCAAGCAAGTCAGATGCTTTAGTGACAGAATTGGGTTATCTGGCAATCTTTTTTCCTGAAACTGTACTGTGCATATTTAAAACTAACATTTATTTCAGAAGTTTTGCGCGATGATTCCTCATTTCATGAAAGTAATATAAGTTACATTTGAAACCCTTAAGGTTGTTGTTGTGGGCAAAGTAGGACAAGAAAAATACAAATAGCTGGGTTAAAACAAACTGCTACAACTTCAAAACAAATACACGATAGCTGATAAATCCCTTACACTATATACATACCTTAAAATTGTATTTGTGACATCTAAATTTATTAATTTTAGGTCTTGAATTTATGATAAATTGTTGTAGGACTTTTATAGGTGCCTGTCAGTAGCACCCCTCAAATTAAGAAATAAATTAGGAGATGATAAAGCTTCTAAACTTGTATTTATGTATAAATGTTTTAACAAATAGCTAATGTGATATAAATTTAGAGGCTATATCTATAAACTTAAAGGCCAAAGAACAATATATTTTTATTTTTATTATTTTTCTATTCAGTACTGTACTATACATGAAAGAGCTTTTATTTTTTAATATTTGTTTAGCTATATGCATAAAGTAAAGTTAAATGTTTATTTTATTTAGTTTATTGTTAAACTATTGATTTCTTTCTTTTTTCTAATTGTCAGCAATTTAAATTATATGAGAAATACTAAAAGTTTTCAATTTCCTCAATTTATATATACTGTATATATATATACACATACATACATATATATATATATATATATATATATATATATATATATATATATATACATCATACAGGGGTTGGACAAAATAATATGAAGACCTTGATAAATGGCGGTTTTTATTCTTAATATGGAATTGGTCCTCCTTTAGCGGCAATAACAGCTGCAATGCGTCGGGGAATTGATTCATACAGCTTTTGGACAGTGGCTAGAGGAATCCTGAGCCATTCTTCGAGCAAACCCTGCTCCAGTTCCTCCAAAGACGCCGGCGGTGGGAATCGGCTTCTGACCTGCTGCTCCAACTGACACCACAGATGCTCGATAATGTTAAGATCCGGGGATTGTGGAGGCCAATCCAAGCGTTCTACTTCACTAACATGCTCTTCAAACCAGTTTTTAACGACCCAAGCGGTGTGGATTGGTGCATTATTATCCCGGAAGACGGCGCTGCCATTGGGAAACAGCGTTTGGACCATGGGATGGACCTGGTCAGCCAATATTGCCAGATAGACCTGGGCGTTAACCCTACCATGCAGTACTACAGCTGGGCCAAGAGTATTCCACGATATTGCTGCCCAAACCATCACAGATCCGCCTCCATGCTTAAAGGTTGGGGTCAGGCAGTCGGGGTCATAAGCATCTTTAGGCTGTCTCCAGACGTAAACTCGACCGGAACATGGAAATAGCGTAAAGGAGGATTCGTCGGAGTAGACTACATTCTTCCACCGGTCCATTGACCAATTCTTATGGTCATTACACCATTTTCTGCGCCGCTCAATGTTGATGTGCGAAAGGAAGGGTTTGGCAATTGCAGCCCTCCCATGGTATCCAGCTCCATGGAGCTCGAGACATACAGTTCTGGTCGATACCGGGCTTGCAAGATGCTGGTTAAGCTCTGCAGTCACTTTTGGAGCTGTGGTCTTATGGTTCTTTGTCACAATGCGCTTTAGCACCCGGCGGTCTCGATCACACAGCTTTTTCTTGCGTCCACTATTGCATTTGTCGGTGCTTGTCTTTCCATGGTTTTGGTATGCAGACATGACCATAGATCCAGTTCCTCTGGATACATTGA
>JAJOZX010010546.1:0-10000 GCA_023014485.1 Bathynomus jamesi | reverse complement strand
TATGATTAATAAGCCAAACGATGTTGGGAAAGTTAGGCAGTTTAGTTTCCTTCCCATTCAACATGTTAACGTTTTCTGTATGGGTACGTAAAAGGAAAAACGTTATTTGACGGTTACTCTGATAATTTAAATATTTCAGTAATTAAAAACATGCTTGAAGGAAACGTTTACTTTGCAAAGTACAGGAAAATATCTATGATGAAAATAAAAAGGACATTATGGATTATAAGTGATAATAGTCTAGCAACTTTATCTGAATACAGGCAGCTAAGAAACACGTTAACCGGTCTGAATAGGGTGGAAAAAAGTTAGAATGAAATAAGTCGAATTATTGCAGAGCAAAATTCCTAAAATACAATATACTCAATACAGAAACAAATTAACTAAAATAATAAAAATTGAAAAATATAACTATTATAAATATAATTAATTTTTCAAACATAAAGGAGACATGAAAAACACTTGGTTATCTATAAACAATCTTCTTGGAAAACAACCAAAAAAAATCAATAGGGAAATTAAATGTTGATAATAAAGAAATTACTGATGATACTGCTATTGCAGACTCTTTAAATGCACATTTTACTTCAATAGCGGATAAGCATCGCCTTATGGAAAATGCAAATATAGCTAAGGTGAACAGGGAAATAATGATATCAATATTTATGGCTTTGAGTAAAGCGTTTGATGTAATAGACAATAATGTTCTACTTAAATTATATTGTTACGTCTTTAGAGGAGCAGTGATTGGATTAAAAGTGATTTGTCCAATAGATATCATTTTTGTATCAGTAAATAAGGTTTGTTCAACTAATGCGCTTGTCAAACATGGTGTTCCACAGGGATCAGCTCTAGTCCACTGTTATTTCTATTATATATAAATGACCATCGACGTTCATCTGATATACTGATCTTCATAATGTTTGCAGAAGATACAACTGTCTTTTTCATGCAAAGATGCTAATACAGCTAAGGATATATTTCATTCAGAACTTCTCAGTGTAATGAAATGGTTGACCACCAATAAACTCTTCCTAAATACCAGTAAAACATTTTATGATTTTTACTAATAAAAGAAATGTATATCTTGACGAGTTTAATGTTAATGAAATCACTATAAAGGAGTGTACTTGTTAAAATTTCGTGTAATGTTTAAACTCAGAAATGTCCCTAATCAGGTTTTATTGATTATTTATCATAATCTAGCTCCATTTAACTGGACTCTCTGACCGTTGTGGTAATACAAATTTCCTGAAAGTTATTAATATTTTTTACTAGTTTATTTGTTAAGGGCGTTGCTTTTTATTCAGGCTTTACTCTTGACCTATCTAAATTTTAGGCTCACTTCATTTTTTATTTCGCAGTCTTCTGAGTCGAGCCTACTTAGTATTTATTATGATGAACTTTTTATTCCTGCCTTTTATTCCTGCTTATTTACGCGTATGAGTCTATATTTAACTAAGTTGAGTTAGACGTAACTGGGGTAGTCTAAGTAATGATGTTAAATTAGGTTTTCGGTGGTTTTCAGGAATAAACATAATTGTGTGTGCGTGTGTGTTTGTATATAGATTTGAGAATATGTTAATGGAACGAATTCTTTTGCTAAGCCAATTGTTTAGTGAATTTTTTTAATGTTAATATTGTTTTAGTTGATTAATTCTCTTAAAGGTAAAAAGTTAAACGGAAGAAAAAACGAAACAAGACAAAAAACTTTTGAACGCCATTATATATATATATATATATATATATATATATATATATATATATATATATATATATAGGCATCTTAAATTTAGAAACTACGTGAAACGCGTAAAAGATGGAATAACATTCCCAACAACAGTGATTTCGCATACCTACATTGTATAATTCAGCTCTTTGAACACCAAATTAAACAAGAATGACATTTGTAATTTATACAAAAGCATAAGTTAGCAGAAAATCGGTCACATCATATAACGTTAATAACATAATATTTAAAATGACAATAAACGGATTGTAGAAGGCGCAATTATTCGGGTTGTGCTAAAAATTCCATTTTCTTTTATAAATATCCATAGAAAGCATCGTTTATTGGGTAAGCTAACTAAAACATAAAATCGAATTATATTAACTTTGAGGGAGTCTGTTTAAAATAATTAATTGGCTCGTAATCATTTTATTTCTAATTAAATGTGTAATCAGTCGTTATCAGAATATATTTGGGTACAGTTTGTTAATAATAATAACTTAATGAGGGGTAATGTTTCCATTTGTTTTACATACAGTATATTTCTTAAAGAATTTGGACGTGGCAAAATCCCTACAGACCACGTCAGGAAGCTGTCATATTTTGAGGTAATGATGGTATTATATATTATGAAATACCTTTTATGAAGATTGGCTTCGTTTTTAAACAGGTCTCGAAACTGGTACTTGATTGTGGAGTAAGTTAAGGGCAAGTTCATACATGGAAGTGTGTATAGAGCAGATTACAGCGTTTTAGAGCCGCAAAATAGTAACTTGCGAGCTAATTACATACTTTGCATTCTTATGTTTTTAAAAATTTGTTTAACGCTTTTGAGTTTTGAACCTTTGGGGGGAGACGCTTCTTTTAATATACGAATTCCTATATATATTATTAATATCTTGCGTCGATCTCATAAGATCGTGTAATGACTCGGACTTTATGCGATTCCTATGCAAAATAGTATTGCGTGGGATAAGTATACTCGTCCTTGCTTATACCTTAAAGGTTTGCCCTGCAGAATATCGTGATGCATGTTTATTTTTCATATCTAAATGAAAAAAATCTTTAACTGACTTTCTGTATTTAGTAATTTTTAACACGCAAATTACCACAAGAAATAGTTTATTATTGAGAGCTTTTATATTATGCAAGTGTATTATATATATATATATATTAATTCGCAAAATTAACAAACATTTTGCCAACTGGTACTGGCATTTTTATTCAGTAATCCAGTATTCTTTCGGAAATATTTAAGAAAAAGGATTTAAAAGTTGGTTCATACCTAGACGGGTACAATATACGGTCTCACATTTAGCGAAAATTGTGATATTAATAATAATAAAAATAGGAATTAAGTAATAAAATGATTTATTTTAGTTGTGTAAAGAGTGTGTTTAAATTCTAATTATTTATTTAATAAACAGAATTTCTTTTAAAATAATTAGTTCTCTTTAAGGAGAAAATTCATCTGTTTTGGTAGCGAGTTAAAATAAATGGTGGTATTTAGCAACTCTCCCTAATATAAATTAAAATATATGGTGGTATTTAGCAACAAAATGGCTGAATAATATAAGGAATAATTAAATAAATATTGCTATCTGGCAACTCAGCAGCCGATTGGCTGAATAATATAAGGAATAATTAAATAAATATTGCGATCTGGCAAGTCAGCAGCCGATTGGCTGAATAATGTAAGGAATAAATAAATAATTATTGCTATCTGGCAACTCAGCAGCCGATTGGCTGAATAATATATGAATTAACTTAATAAATAACGAATCTGGCAACTGGCTGAAGGAATAATTAAACACATGCGCTATCTGGCAACTCAGCCAACTGGCTGTTTGGGACCCTATAAGAGGCGGCGGTTGTCTGAAGAACCCCATATGAGGTCGGCTTCCAGCCGAGTGAACACCCAACGCTGGGTTCCCACCTCTGGGTCTCTTCCTCTACTTCTATCTCTTTCTGCCCCTTTGGGGGGTTCATCTTGGGGGAGAACTCCGCCTCCAAGTTGCATACCCCTTGCAACCCCATTTTGGGGTTGGCAACAAAGGTTGGCACTCCCCTTTGGGGGGGGGGATCAGCTTGGGGGATACCTCCAAGTTGCATACCCCTTGTAACACCATTTTGGGGTTGGCAACAAAATGGGGTGCCTTGCAGTAAAGGGGTGGGGGTGGGGGGTGCCTTGCAACAAATGGGGTTGGGGTTGGCACTCTTGCAACAAAGGGGGTAGGGTTGGCACTCTTGCAACAAAGGGGGTAGGGTTGGCACTCTTGCAACATTACGTAATATTATGCGGCATTATGTAACATTTCTGCACTCTTCTTTTTTGCCACTATACTACTGAGCCAACCAAACATCCGTTAGGAAAAGTTGGTGACCATGACGCAAGACCTAAGTAAATTGAATTATATATCTGACTACCAGTTTTTACATTTTTGGAATTATGCGATACATAATTTTGTGTTTCAAAAATTGTAAATGACGTATTTTTTGCATTTTAAGGCTTTGGGTCAGATTTTGGAACTTTTTGCTCGTGTGTTTATGCGTGTGTATGTGAGGGGGAAGGGCCAACTAGGCATAATCCGGGTCGAGTGTATGACAATTCATAGTTGTACTAGGGTAATTTTTTTGTGAGATGACACTAAGGTTAGGTTAGGTTAGGTTAGTTAGGTTAGGTTAAATTAGGTTAAATTTTTTTTAAGATATATGGAATTAAAAAAGTCGGTACTTCGTATAACTTATGCGGAGATGCGCACATGTGTGTGTGTGTGTGTGTGTGTGTGAGCAAAAACACGTTTTGCTCATGGTTTGTATCTATTTTTTAACTTTTTTAATAGGTTCCCTTTTTGTGTTTTTCTACGTGATAAAAAAGCTTTTTTATTAACAAATATTGCAAAATTCAATATTGTTGTAATTAATCACCTTAAAAAAAAGAAGTTATTTACGTACTTTGCTAAAGTTAGCCATTGAATTAAAATTTTCTTTAAGTGTGTGTGATTGTAAGAGTCACATGACAACTTTTTCTTTCTTTTTTTATCACAATTTTGACCTCCAAACCTCCCAGAATTCTTACTTTTGTCCCTATGACCAGGGGCGTCCATACGAGAGGGCACTAGGGGGCCAAGCCCCCTCGTTTTTTCGTCAACTGCTTACAAATAGATTTTATCATAAACCCAAAATCCAGTCATAATATTTGAAGATAGTAATTGGTTACTATCAGGTCATCCCATAAGTAATGTCGTTTTTTACGATAGATTAAGTTTAAACTAGTCCTACTCGGTTTAAGCATAAATTTTCCGAAGGTTATATCTAAGAGGAGATCTATCGTGTTTCGCTACATACTTTACAGACCTTGACCAGTGAAGACGCGTGTTTTGCTTTATGTGAACCCCTCATAAACATGGCGGTATCAGAAGAGCATATCAGGCATATGATGCTTTACGAGTTCAAAAAAGGGAATAGTGCTACGGAAGCAACGCGAAACATTCAGGATGTTTATGGCAACGATATTCTGCATGTGAGGAAATGTCAAAGATGGTTTCAAAAGTTTAGGAATGGTGACTGCTCTTTGACAGATGCAGCACGCTCTGGACGCCGTGCTGAGTTTGATGATGACCCGCTGTTAGCCGCACTTGAAGAAGACTGTTCAACAACTGTCGAAGAATTAGCCCAGAAACTCAATTCATCCCCGTCCACCATCCATCGACATTTGCAACAACTCGGGAAAGTGCCTAAGTTAGGAAAATGAGTGCCACATGAATTGTCGGTCGACAATCTGAGGGTGCGGGTAAACATTAGCGCAGCTCTTCATTCCCGTGAACTCCCAAGATCCGTTTTTGCACCGTTTAGTGACTGATGATGAAAAGTGGATACTGTACCAGAATGTTAAGCGCCGTCGACAGTGGGTTTGTGCCAGAGAACCAGCGACACCACAGCCAAAACCAAATCTTCGGAAGGTGTTGCTTAGTGTTTGGTGGGATAAAGGTGGTGTAATACACTTTGAAACCTTACCACACAACCAAACAATCACCGCTCAATTCTACTGTCAACAACTGGATCGATTGAACACTGCACTAAAAGAAAAAGAGACCTTCTTTGATTAATCGGAAAGGAATCGTGTTCCACCACGACAACGCACGTCCTCATACCGCTCGGATCACTTCTTCAAAATTGAGGAGCTTGGGTGGGAAAAATTTCCACATCCTCCATATTCTCCAGACCTTGCGCCTTCAGATTATCATCTCTTCAGGAGTCTGCAAAACTATCTTGACGAGAAACAGTATACTTCTTTAGATGACCTGCACTCTTCACACCAGTCTTTGTACGTTTTTTGCCTCAAAACCGCCTCAATTTTATAAACATGGCATTGAAAAGCTTGTATGACGTTGGCAGAGTGTCATTGATTCCGATGGAAAATATATACTAGATTAAAAAGTTTCAGTTGAGTTTTTTTTGTCCTTCAAATTCCGATCTAAAAAACGACATTACTTATGGGATGACCTGATATATATATATTATTAATATTGTATAATTCCCCATATCGTTGATATGAAGAGAAAATCCTGTGATTAAAATTAAAACGTAAAATTTGTTGTGGAGAACGCGACTACGAGATCGTTAGGAAGGATATCTTGTACATTACTTAGAGAGCTGAATACTGTCTTCAATAACTTTCTCCGTCCCATGACAATTATTTATATGTATATTATGTAAGAATAATAAACTTGTATATCTACCAAGTTATTGTGTATCTGATTTCACCTTAATATCATGGACATACAAAGGATGTCTAAAAAAATCCTTATTTTTCAGTATTTGAAGCCCTATAATTTGCCCTCCTAACTGCCTCCAGAAGGCAGGAAATGCTGTTCCAGACAACGTAAATTTAAAAAATTCGGACCCCCGTAGAACTCGCAAATACTTGTGGCCCCCCCCCCCTCCCGTATTTTGGAAGTGCCCCCTTACTTAATTGATCCTGTGGACGCCCCTGTTGAAATTAGAATCTCTTCTAAAGATGTTTTTTCTGCCCTATCTGAGATCAACTCTAAGAAGGCGTATGGTCCTGATGGTGTTTTTCCTGTTGTTCTCAATAACTGTTTCTGTGCTGACACACTGCCAAGGTAAACTTTTTCATCTTTATCTCTCATCTGGTATTTTTCCTTCCCAAGGCTGCCGTTTTGAGGAATTTCGTCTGCTTGTGCGGAAAACAATTGCGCATCATTGACGGACGTGGAACTGACGGACCTCATTCCACGTCAATGCGGAATAATTCCTCACTTTTTAAATATGACAATTTTAATATGAAAAACGTAATAAATGTTAACAGAAATCATATATAAGACGTTCTTATTTAATTCCTTTTTTTTAGTTAACATATATTTTATAATGGAAAGGAGCTATATGTGTGACTATGGGTAAGCAATGACAAGCAGAAAGTGCATCGACGAACCCCATTCTGTTCTGTTCCATGTATCAGTCCATATGGGGAAGTATTTTGTGTAAATATGGTAAGGAATATATATATATATATATATATATATTTATATATATATATTATATTATATATATATATATATATATATATATATACAACAAGGCATCAGATGGATGTTAAAATATTCAAACTAATTATAAATCTGATTGCTGACAGACACATTAATATTCTCCCTGAAATAGAGAGTGATACACATTTCAATTTGTAGAACCTATATGAATAACAGAATAACTTAAATCAAATTAGTTATACATATACCACATTTTCTAAAAACTACAATAACAATAGAAAACGTGTCGAATTGTGACGTTATATATGTATGCTGATCTGCGCATCCTTGGTGAGCCCGAGGACCTATCAACTCTTCATCTATATTTCCCATTTCCCCACTTTCTGTTATCTCTCCTACAACTCTAATTTCACCTCTTATAACGTCAACAACAACAACAACTGAACAGCGGCAGCCTTGTTCCTTCCTGCTGGAAGTTCGCTTTCATTCAGCTTGACCCAAGGAAAGGCGACCGCTCTCAATCCTCCAATTAACGTCCAATTGCTTTGATTTCTTGCCTTTCCAAAGTTTCCTATATATCGCTGACTCTTGGTCATCCTCCTTTCGGGATTTCGGTGAAACTTTTGCTATTGCGCTCGATATATCAAAAGCTTTTGATAGAGTCTGGCACAAATCTTTAATTTCGAAACTGCCCTCTTTCAGTTTCTATCCTTCTATCTGTGCCTTCATCTCTAATTTCCTTTCTGGCCGATCTATAGATGTAGTTGTAGATGACCACTGTTCTTCTCCTAAAGCTATCAACACTGGTATTCCTCAGGGTTCTGTCCTGTCACCCACTCTTTTCCTTTTATTTGTTAATGGTCTTTTAATTCGCACTTCCTGTTCTATTCACTCCTATGCCGATGGATTCCACTCTTCACTTCTCCACCCGCTTCCCAAAGCGTCCATCACAGCAATCACTTCATGATTCGCGTAGGACGGCGATAGAGCACCTGACCTCTGATCTTTCTGCTATCTCTGATTGGGACAGAGAAAACCTTGTGGTTTTCAATGCCTCAAAAACTCAGTTCCTCCATCTGTCTACTCGTCACAATCTTTCACACAACTATCCCCTTACCTTCAACAACACACAAATCAATCCTTCCTCTTCTCTTAACATTCTTGGCGTTTCCTTTTCTCGTGATTTTTCTTGGAAAGATCACATATACTCTCTTTCCAAAACAGCTTGTAAGAAGTTAGGTGTGCTGTACCGCCTCCGCGGTTTCTTCATCCCCACTCACTTGCTGTCTCTGTACAGGGGTCTCGTTCGCCCCTGTATGGAGTATGCTTCTCATGTGTGGGGTGGTTCAACCCACACAGCCGTACTTGACCGGATGGAATCAAAGGCTTTTCGTCTCATCAATTCCCCGCCTCTTACTGATTGTCTTCAATCTCTCTCTCTCTCTCCCTCTTCGCCGCAATGTTGCCTCACTCTCTTTACTATCGCTATTACAACGGACATTGCTCTTCTGAACTCTCTAACTGCATACCTCGTCCTTTAAGGAGAGCACGTAGCACCAACTTTTTAAACTATCTCATTCCTTTTGTCCAACTCTCTAACGCAATGGTTAATTGGTATTTTCAATCTTTCATCTACTGAACGGGTGAACTCTGAAACAACCTTCCTCAATCCATCTTTCCTCCTGTCTATGACCTCCCATCTTCCAAAAGCAGTGTGTCTAGGCATCTCGAAAACCCCGGATCTTGAGTTTGGCTCTCTTCTTGTATGGTGGGGGGGGGGGCGCTTTTGCGGACATTCGCCCTTGGCCCCTCCTTCCCGCATAAAAAAAACTATTATAAAAACAATTTTCAACCAAATAAAACTTTTCATCTCACTGTAAAAAAAAGGAGTCGTATTATACATCATACATTCATTGCACGGAACTGGAATATCTCCATGGAAAACTAAAAATTATTTAGATGGAAAAAAAAAAAAAAAACACGATGTTGAAAGTGGAGATGGCGTAAAAAGATGACAAAAGTACAAAAATGACTCGAGTGGAAAAGATCTCAGAGCCAACTTTTTATTACTTTGCTCGAACCAAATATGGCACCAGAGTCGTAATGCCAGGTTCAATTTGTGTATTTTTATTCGTCTTTACCTACACAAACACGTTTGTTTTGAGTTATTTACTCATTTTATTATTCTAGTTCGCAGTATACCAACGCGTATAAGGTATTAATACAGGGTGAGTCTGAAGTCCCGCTTCAAATATAACTATACAATACATACTTTTGAAGCAAGACTTTTGACTCATCTTATATAATAATGAAACACCGCTGAAGATACCCTGAAAGAAATGGTGCCCCAACGAATGACAGAAACAGGTTTTATATGACAGTTATATGACAATTGCAATCTCGCCTTTGCTATGATAAACACGAAGGGCGAATCACGGCGATATGCTGTACCCTTCCTTCGTCACTCGTATCCGTGTAAAGTCCAAAAGAATGGATTTCAGCAATTTTTTAAATTTTTTTGACAGCGGGGCGTTACCTTATGACATTTCGTTGAAAACAGCAATATATATATATATATATATATATATATATATATATATATCATATATATATAATATATTATATATATATATATATATATATATATATATATATATATATTTATATTTTATATATACAGTATATATATATATATATATTTATATATATATAATAATATATATATATATTTATTATATATATATATATTTTATATATATAT